>VWZW01002025.1:613380-642192 GCA_013397115.1 Edolisoma coerulescens
GGGGGAGCCGGCGGGAAGGGGAGAGAGTGACCCTCCCTCGCCTGGAGAGTTACCGCCGATCCAGCCCCACTGCTTCAGCATCCCCCTGTCACGGGAATTACACTTGTCTTCCGAAACGTCCCCGTAATCACCAGGGATCAGTAACCGGCAATTACTGATTGATTACAGAATGACTTGGGTTGGAAGAGAATACTGGGATCACCGAGTCCAAGCTATGACCCAACACCACCATGTCCACAGCCCATGGCACTAAGCGCCACGTCCAGCCTTTCCGTAATGCCTCCAGAACGGTGATTCCACCACCTCCCCAGGCTGCCCTTTTCAAGATCTAATCGCCCTTTCTTGTGGAGAAAGTTTATGTCCAACATAAACTTCCCCTGCTGCAGATTAAGACTATACTGTTTATAGGATGATTACTCATCCGAATAAGAGCCCGTGTGTTCCTCCCTGACTGAATCCCTGCTTTTGCACAGCTGGAGAAACCATTGCTGGTGGATATTCTGTACACACACCCTGAACAGGCACATCGGAGAGCAGTGGGAAACCAGTTTGTCCCAGTTCCATGTCAAACCTTTGCTGAGCAGCTTAAAATGCTTTTGTCCATTCATGTGGTTTATAGGACTGCAAAGACAACAGCCTGGCTATGAGATTCCTTCTGGAAAGAAACTAACCAAATTGGTGGGAAATGGTATTATTGGCCAATTCCTGTAGCAATCCCTGCGTTGCTGCAGTTGCTCTGTCCTTCACTGTTGGGCTTTGTCACTCTTGAACTAATCAAAACTTATTGGGTTGTAATCCACCTCACCAAAATTTTTTATTCCTCTTCTCCATTAAGAAATATACTGGCACAATGAAAGGAACAGCCAGTAGTGGATCAGGAGGAGTGGTAGGAAGAAGGCAGCCTCAGAAATGCCATAATAAAGTTAAAATATATTTAATGTACTAACATAATGTGAAGAAATATATAAAAATGTAGTGGTTAGTAAAAAATAACATCAAAATTCTTATAAGTTACGTTGTACTAAGAAACACTAGCATTTTTTATCTGGGTAGGCTACATCCTACCTTAGGGTTGAGATGCAGAACAGCAAGGAAATAGTAGCCTCAGTGCACCTGCAGGCAGGATGCTCAGCATGGACATGAGCTCAGAGGGCCTCTGCTCTAGGGCCTTTCTTATAAAGCCTTAATTTAATGAACAGTCGAAGGAAAAGTCTCTAAAACTTTACTGGTTCCTCAGTCTCCTCTTGACATTGCCTGTGTTTTCTACTTTAGATTAGCAGCAGTCTTTTCTTTTTACCCTTTAGTTGATGTAGCCAAACAATGTTTTGAGCCATAATTTGTTGTCCTATATGTTAAGTAATGGTCTGCACAGTCAGTAGACACTCCAATGGTCGGGCCAGTAGTAATTAATAATTGGGCTACTGTGACTGGCTTTTAAACAAAATTTTTATATGCTAAGATGTCAAGTGTTCTTTATACAATATAACTGTGATGATCACTTAACTCCTATGTATTCAAGCATACCTGTGCTACCCCTGCAATCACTGTTCAGAGGGGAGGTTCCAGGCTTTGCAGCACAACAAGAGCATGTATGTGTCACCCGTGCCCTTAGTGGTGAGAGTAGTGTGGCAGCCACCTATTTCAGCACCCCATCACAAAAGAAATAGTGATATTTTCGCAGTGAGAAGGATTCTGGATCCTCTCAGCTGCCTCGTGACAAGCTGAGTATCATGAAACATGGGCTTTAATGACAGCGTTGTCTGAAAGGTTTCCTGCTTCCCAACTTCCTTGTACAAATCCATTTCCCCTCACACCACACCCTCAGCTGTGCTGTCTGTGGAGCAGCATGGTGAAACGAATCAGGGAATAAGTTAAAAACTGTCTTGTTTCTGTTTTGCTAGGAGTTTTAACCCTGATCGATTCACTGATCCATTCCTTTGGAGGTGTCAAGAAGTGAGGGAAGAACCACGCTCCCAGGGAGTGGAAAGCCTCAGGCAATGAAAATACACCCTTTGTGACTGGTGAATCACAAATCTGTTGCTGGTTTTCAAAACAGGATACAAGGGCTGGGGCAAATGTATAACATCTGTGCTGCCTCCGTCATAAAAGGCTTTAATGCTACAAATCTTTTCCTTTTTTCCCTCATCACAAGCCTCATTTCTATTTTTGTTTAACCAGTTTACAGTAGCAAGGCTTGGTATTTGATTTCAGCTGGGGGAAGGAGCACTGGGCAGGGAGAAGGCATGAAGGGCTGCTCTAGAAGTAGATTCAAACTGGGTTTTTAAGTAAGATTTAATACTAGGAAGCTTAATAGTTTACTTTATTATTCCTTTATTTTCATGTGGTAACTGTCCTTCCACGTCACACTGCTATGAATTAGAAGTATTTCAAGTAAAAATCTTCCTTTCTCATAGGACTAGATCGTATTTGGAAGATGTGTCCCTTTTTGTAATGTCATATTACAATATGTCACCTGTGTCTAGTCACATGTTGGAGGAGGAATTGCAATGCAAATCTTTTGGTGAACTGCGTGTCCTTTAGAGAAACTTCTTTGAGCAGGCAACCTCTCCTCTGCTTTTCAATCCCAACTGATGAGCCAATTTGTTGAGAAGGAGTCTAAGGCAGGTGAAGGAATGCATGAGGTGAAGCACATCAGGCTGCAGGGGACCGTTCGACAAGCCATCCACAGGAGTTCGTGCTTCATGCATGAGACAATCAGAGCTCCCATCACTGTTCCCAGTTACCTCTGTCACCAACAAAGCTTTGGGTGAATTCCACAGAACAGATGGGCAGTATATTTAAAACACTGTGTCTGAAGAAGTACTCAAGATTTTTAAGGGTGGGAGGTGTAACTTTTCAGTGAGTCTACAGAAACAGGTATTTAATAATTAGCTGGGAGGGTTACAGAACACTGTTGTGGCTTAACTTCACTTTAACACCATCTTTAGGCTATATGAGACTGATATGCTGAGCTGCCTTTTTATGTTCATGCAAAAATCAATCCAGGTGACTGAATACTAGAGGAGGCTACTGGCTCATAGTTTACACCAGAACTCATGCAAAATTGCCTCTGAAAAGCAACAGGAAGATGGTGTACCTGATCTTTATCCTTAACAGGAAGGAAGGAGGGAATCTGATAACTTTCTACTCCAGTATCTTTGAAGTGCACCCTAGCTTCTTACTCTCAATTCTTCATGATGGAGTTTCGCAACTGAATGTAGGACAGATTTTAAAAAATGCTGAGACTGATGCTAAGTCTGCATTTTATAATGGTTTGCACTTCCTGTTAGTTGGACGTATGTTTTAATAGACATTTCAGGGCCTTATTTTAGAGTATCATTAATTGAATATACAAAACATTTTTGTGCGAGACTGATAAAGATTTGGTATAAGGTTCGGCTTAGGTTTATGTGATCCATCCCATCAGGGCAGTGGTGTAGCTGTAATACCTTGTGTTTGGTGTCATGGAAGACCCAGTCATGGGACACAGAAATCATGTTGTATCCCAACTATCACTAACTCCCCCTGCACAGCAGATTGTTAGAATATTGAAATATCTGCCAGAGTTCAAGAAGCGTTTGGACAACACTCTCAGATACATGATGTGCTTCCTGGGACTGTCCTGTGCAGGGCGAAGAGTTGGATTTTGATGATCCTTGTGGGGGCCTTCCAACTCAGGATATTCTATGATCTCTTGTGTTACTGAATAGTTACACTTCAACTATCAGGCTATAGCTTAGTCAAACTGGATCTTTGCCTCTTTGCTGAAATGATGATGTCTTTACTCTGACTTTTAAATTTGATACAGTACATTTTCCTTCAGTAATATAATTGCAAAAGGTGAATGGAGTTGCCCTGGTCCCACGTTTTCTTACCTGTTTTTAAATTAGGCTGAGGAACCTTGTGGGAAGTGAGCTTGACCTCCAGAAATGGTAGCAAGTGTTTCAGTTTGTGGAGCTTGTCACAGCCATTTATATTCTGATTCTGATTTCTTCATTTTCCCCACCCATTTAACTCCTCTAGACAGTTTTACCAAACTCTGCTTTATTCTTTTCCAAAACCAGAAAAAGAGTAGATGCTTTCTTCTTTCATTGTAGCCTTTCCAACTAAAATATATTGCTCTTCTAGAACTGTCTTGATTTTTCCCTTCATTGTAAGTGCACTGGCTTAAGTTTCCCCCCATGACTGATCATTCTGGAAGTGTGTTGTTACTCTGTTCCTATTTTCAGAAATGTTACAACTTGTGTTGTGGTATGGTTGCTTGGTTTTGTCAGCTGCACTGATATGCAGACATAGAAAAAACAGCGTATGGATGACATTCAAGAAAAAATGAAGTACAAGAAATTAATTTAGCTTGTCCTTGAGCTGCAAATTTCTAATGAACATAGAGCAAGTGACATAATTGCTATATAATAGGCTAACTTGTTGGAAACCTGGTAATTTATTCTGATTACAAGTGCCCAGTGACAGGACCCGAGGGAATGGCCTGAAACTGTGTCAAGGAAGGTTTAGGCTGAATATTACAAAAAAAGTTCTTCACCCAGAGGGTGGTTGGGCACTGGAACAGCTCCCCAGGGCAGTAGTCACAGCACCAGCCTGACAGAGTTCAAGGAGCATTTGGACAACATTCTCAGGCACATGGTGTGATTCTTGGGGATGGTTCTGTGCCGGGCCAGGAGCTGGACTTGATGGTCCTTGAGGGTCCCTTCCAGCAGAGGATATTCTGTGATTTTGTGAAAACAAGTTGAAATAATTGGAAGAATCCTTCATTTTTCATTTGAGATAATTGCACGAAAACCGCAAGTTCCTTTACCTGTGCTGGCAGCAGAGGTTAAGGCAGCTTTCTACCCCTGGTAAATATCTCTGCCTAAAAGGAAGAAAAATGACAGATGCTCAGAAGCTTCTCAGGAATTACCATGGGCATCTAAGAACTCTTTTGATCCAGTGACATTTGGAAGGATGAGAGATAGTCCAGGTGATGAAAGAGGTAGGCAGACCTCAGAAAAGTCTACACAGACTTAAGCATACAACCCTGAGAAGAGATAGCTGTGGAGTGCTTGGTGAGAAGGAGCTTGATGACAAAAATTGTCAATTTTTCTGATTCTCTGTATGTTCAAAAAAGAAGAATTCTGAGCTTCCTTTTTGGTACAAAGAACAGTGCTGAAGACTAAGATCCTTCCTGAGTTTTCCTTTTAAAATCAAAGAATCTGCATCAAATCCCATGCTTACATATCACACAAACCTTTTGCCTGAGTGGGGATGAAATTGATGCCTGCATGCAGTTTAGTCACACAGCTTGTGCAGGTAGCACATCACTACAGAAAAAGCAGTATTTGCATTAGATCATAACTGCAGTTTTACAGACTAATTAGCATTTGCTTTATGCCTTACAATACAGCTGGCTAATGCATTTTGCTGAATTTAGCAAATACATCCCTCTGGATATGCTAAACTGGGATAAACTCTATGAATTACAAAGGTTTTACTAGCCCTTTTCTCTAGATGATCAAGGAACTAGGAATCTTCATCTATGTCATGGTTTAACCCTACCCAGCAGCTAACCCCCACTTAGCTGCTTGCTCGCTTTCCCCTGGTGGGATGGGGGAGAGAATTGGAAGTGTAAAAATGAGAAAACGTGTGGGTTGGGATGAACACAGCTTATTAGGGAAAGCAAAATCCAGGCACACAAGCAGAGTAATACAAAGAATTAATTTACTGCTTCCCATTATCAGGCAGGTGTTCAGCCATCTCCAGGAAAGGTGGGCTCCATCACACATGACAGTGACTTGGGATGACAAGCACCATCACTCCAAACAACCTCCTCTTCTTCTTCCTCCAGCTTTATATGCTGAACATGACTCCATGTGATATGGGATATCCCTGTGGTCAGTTAGGGTCAGCTATCCTGGTGTCCCCTCCCAACTCCTTCTGCATCCTCATACTCTTCGCTTGTGGGGTGGGGTGAGGGTCAGAAAAGGCCTTGGCTCTGTGTAAGCACTGCTCAGAGATAACGAAAACATCCCTGAGTAATCAGCACTGCTTCCTGTACAAATCCAAAACACAGCCCCAAACTGGCTGCTCTGAAGCAAATTAACTCTGTTCCAGCTAAACTCAGCACAATCCAGCTGATCTATGACTGAGATATATAAAGTATATAAAATATACTGTTTGGGGAATGGCAGGGGAGGAATGTTTATCCAGTTACTTAAACATTTTCCCATGAGAGTTATGAGACTAGAGTTATGAGACCAGAATTTGCCCACCATGACCTCTTGCAGCATTCCCAAAAAAGACACAATCAATGAGGGAGGATTTGGGAAATCATAATAACGGTTTTTAGCACATCATTCCCAAGAGATAAACCCCAGGTAGCTCTGTGCCTAGAGAGGATTATATTTTCATCTCTACCCAACCACCTCTATGCTCAGAGGATGTCCCATTGCATAAAACAAGTCTCACTGAGGAAAAAACTATTGGGAGCCAAGCTGGTCTCAGCAAGAGGTCAGCTTAATCTGGAGAATACAATGGCCTCATGCAAAACACAGAAGAAAACAAGGCCCTGAAAAGTGCTGTAGATCATACCAGTAATGAAAATTGAATTGAACAGTATGAAATTATGAGAGAAACTGGCAAATATTCTGGTAAAATAGAGAACTTTTAATAGCCTTGCAATTACTATTAGCAGGTGGCCCAGTTTGAGCAAATTATACATCAAAAATCACTGTCATCAACTTCCAGAATTTTTGTGACAGAAATCTGGCAGCGCTGTCTCAGTACTGTTGGAAACAGAAGAAGAACTGATGCAGGGAGAACCACTCAGTGTAAGAACTACTAGAGTTTATTTCTACACCAGAAAAATAAAAAGCAAACATACAGTATTGAAAACCTATTTTAAAAACAGTAAAGGTGAAGGTTCTTGTTATAGCTTGCTGCAGCATGAGTTCCTTGAGGTCTTTAGGGATGACATATAGTGCCTAGGTAGCAATTTTAATGCAAAATAACAATGATGTTAAAATCTTGGGCACGTTTAGACTGGTTGTGGGTCTAATCAAAATGGTGAATTATTAAAGTCAGATGTTGCTATATGAATACACTGTTGGTTCACAAAGCTCTACTTACAGATACATAAAATGCCTTGAAACTCTCCAGAGTGTGCTGCAAAAAGACACCTGAAGAAAATCTAGCAATTACTGGGAAGTGTACATGCCCCATTGGCTGCCAAACGTGGTCATAACACTGGCATGTCAGTGGAAACTCACTGAAATGGAGAGGGCCAATAGACACCTCTTCAGTAGCTCACCAGTAAAAGAAAGAAATACTCAGTGTTTCAGCATAAAATATAGAAACACTCAGTGTTTCAGAATCTGAAGAGCAGCTTCAGTATCATAACAGCAGCTGTGAAAATGAAAATATGTAAAAACATGAGAGAACTACTGATAAAGCTGGGAGAATAACAGGGAGAGCAAAACAGCTTAACAGGAAGCAGCAGAAGAAAGAAGACTGAAGCAAGCTTCATGAAAGCAAAACAAGTGAAGAGACAAGCAGTTTCTAAAAAATATCCTGAGCTCCGTACAAAGCTGCTAAGCAGGCCACCAGAAGTGGCTGGAAGGTCCATAGTATGCTTGCCACTTTCTACTGTCTGACACAGAAGAGTTCTGCAGGTGCAGGGATGTACAGGTTGGTTTCATGCATGTCTTACTAGCTTGGGTACCAGACAGGAATGTAGCTACATTGTTCTGGGAATCAAAGTCCAGAGACAAAGTGGACACTTTCCCATGACTCTGAACTCAAGTAAATGACAGGAACCCATCAGGTTCAAATAAGTTTCTACACATAACTCACCCAGATGTGTCTAGACCACACTCCAGCTGCACTGAGGAGCACAGTGCTGTAAGGAGCCCAGAAATACAACACTGAAGTGCTTCTTCATAGAGATGACATGCATGATTCCATGATGCCCTTCCACTTACGGACTGTCTCCGTATGGACTAAGGCAGTGAGCTCCGTGTGGCAGTTCAGATGCTGGTAGGCCTTACTAGCTTGGGCACAGGCCATACTCACTGAGCGTGGCACGTGCCAGTGCTAACTTTTCCAGAATTAGAAGTGTGGTGCACCTCACCTGAACTGCAGTATTGTTTCTGCACTGCTAGTCATGAAGAGGGTGACTGTAGTGAGCAGATGGATTTCTTTGGATTATCTTAATTATTATGAATGCCTTGATCAGTCAAAAATATTATTCAATGCAAAACAAGTTTGTTCTTCAAGAAAAGAAGTCAAAATATATTGCTAGATGCATTCCAAAACACCTGAATGCATAATATTACAGGAACAGCAAGAAAAAAATAGTTTCACTTATATATAGAGGCAACGAGCAATGAATGTCTAAGCAACAAATCACCTTCATAAATTAAGAATGTCTCTCTCAGAAATATATGCTTTCAGTGCAGACTTTGTACTTTTTAGGTGAGGGGACATGGAAAAGCACTACGATGTCTATTAAGAAAGACTGATTTATTCCAAAGTAAATGATCCTAGGAAATCCTCAGAGAAGACTCTTCTTACAATATCAAGAATTCTAACTAGGACGAGCCCACATCAGCATCAAGCACAGCAAGACAGATTTAGGACATCATCAATATGACTTCCATAACAAGTGATAATATGGATGCCATCTGGAAAACACAGAAAGGGAGTTGGATATGGATGAGCTTCTGTCAAAGTTATTCTTTATTTTTTTCCTGCTATTTTTTGTGCAAGTTCCTAGCTGTGATTATTTTTTATGTAATAAAAATCCTCATAATCTTAGCATGCTTTTGGGTGGAGAAGTTCTGAGAGTTAAGGGCTTTGTGTGACCAAATGTTTAGTTCTGCAAGGTTTCAGAGAAAGGTTTTGATCTGGCTGGAATTGCCATCATTTGCTGTGATGTGTCCCAACAATTCTGAAACACATTTTTCACTGCCATGAACAGCAGAAAAGCTGTAAAAAGGTTGTGGATTCCAGAGTATATTGTAGATTGTTCTTATGATCAGGTGTACTTTAGTAACTTTTACTCCTATAGGTCCCACAAGTACTTAACTTGTCTGAAGACAAGTCATTCCTGCCCTGCCTGGTTGTATATGCATGAATTTCCTTCTGAGGCTGGCACACCTGGGTAATTTAATTTGACTTAGTTCCTCTTTATAACACTGAGATGGAACTCTAATCCTTTTAAGGAAGAGCACCTCATTTTATCACTTTCAAATTCACAAGCCCCTTCAAACTTGTCATCTTCCTGTTAGCAAAAAAGGGACCCTGCAAGCTGTAGTGGTAACAATTCCCATCTTATGGTAATTACTCACTGTCTAAAGCTAGTTGCAAGCTGTATTTCTTGTTCTCATTGAAACCATTGTAAAATAAGTAGCTGTTGAGGCTTGCAATATAGAAAATTTATGTGCTTAGATTCTTGTAAATGCAGGTCCTGGTTATCCTCTTTGTCAAAAGGGAGACGTTTGCACAGGGTAATTGACCCATCTATTGGTAAATTGATACTAACAGAGGGCAGGCCAGGTGGCCAGCCTGGACTCTCCAAAGCACAGTGGCAGATCACAAGCTAATGCTATCTGAGACAGTGTTTCACAAATTGGGCAGTCATAAATTAGGACTGTGTTTAGAACTGAAGTGTCATGACCGTGGGATACAGGATGTTTCCAGAAGTGTGTTTATATTCAGCTGAATCACCAGTGTGCCAAAGAAATTCATTGGAAAAGCTTTGCTGTAAACAGCAGGTTGTAGCTCAGGGGATAGTGCCAGAGCACACAGCTTGTCAAGGGAATCAGCTCCTGACTCCAGCCAGCTGCAGACATGTCCTGGCAGCTCCTGGCTGAACAAAACAAGGAGAGGACCTTGGGAATCTCCTTAAACACAGATAGCCAATAAAGTTTGGGGTTGCTCAGTTTCTTTTTGTTTGTTTTCTGTATCTACTTTCTTGTTTCTTAATTTATTTTGGTTTTCATCCGGTCATCTGGCAGCTGTCACCTGGCTTGGTAAATACTTTCAGCAGAAGCTGGCAATAGTTCAGGTGGCCTGACTTCAAAGGAGAGCAATATAACAAATATTCACTAAATTGCACCTAGGCATTAAGCCACACATGCTTAAATTAGACTCTCCTGCTGCCTTCTGGAAGGAAGTTCTGCAAGGAGAAACTATGAAAGAAGAGATGCCTTCTAAGCAAGTCAAGCTAGGAGAGAAGCCAGCTTGATACTGGCTAGATAAAACATGAAATATCAACACAAAAAAAAAAAAGAAAGGAGGAAATGAGATGGAAATTGAAAAACTATAACAAAGAGCAAGAAAATCAGTCAACAATGCAATGAAGTTGGTGACCAAGAAGCAGATGGCAATAAATTGGGGCAGCTTCTGAGAATCCTAGAACTAAGATAAGGAAGTTCAGCGTGAAATATGATGATCTGATCTACCTGAGGGCAGGCAGATATTCAGGTACTTGAAAGAAGTTCTTATCAAAAAAGCTCAAGTTGGTCATTTAAACAAATGCAGAAATTGAATTCTGGCATACAAAACACAATGAAATTGATACTACAACAACAGAAGAGGGTGGAAAAAGCAAGGAGAGTGCTTTGCTTTGCTGAAGGTGGGTCTCCAGCATAAACCAGGAGTAGCCCAGCTCACGCTGCACAGGCTGAGACATGTGCCTCTCATATTGAATCTGCTCTGCATGTAGGCGGAAATCAGAGAGAGTCTGCCTGGGGGCAGGAAGATGATTTTGCCTCCTCCATTCTAAGGGTATGAACCCAGTAGGACACTTTTAGTTAAAAATACTGGAAACTTCCTCACACGAACAGGAAATATGCTCTCTCTTTGGCAAAGACAGAGCAGATTCTTAGAGAAGGCTGCCAGAAAGCAATTACTCGGGTTAAGTGCACAAGCTACGTCTGGGATGGGGATATTGCTCAGTGTATTTAGCAAATTAAGTTATTTCAAGGTAATACAAATAGAAACAGATAGCTCTTTTTTAAAGGGTGGTGAAGAAGGAAGAAGCACTAGACTCTGTATTTCATGAGTCAGAAAAAAATGACTTGGCTGAAAGAGGCAAGTAAATTACTGAAGGTATGCCTGAGTGTAAGTAGGAATGGACATACCTAAAGTGTGATAGTATCTCATTTCCACTTTGCCCACCAAGAGATTTCTTGGACTGTATTTGTCCTCTCTGACATATATGGACAATACACAGAAGCCTTTTTGATTTCTTTAAGGACTCCCAGTAAGAAAGCTCTAGATCTGAAGATGCATGGCCAAAGTCTGCCGTCATCACTTAGCTGGAATTTCAAAACATTTATAAAATGTGAACTAGTTCAGACAGGGCAATGCAGATTCAACCCAGTTTTCATGGGTAAAATGTCCTAGTTCAGCAGTAAGCTGAACACAAAGCATTCATAGAGCTGTGTCAGGAGAGTTTAAAAGGTAAATACAAAGATGAGAGAGGACAAATCTGCTCCAATTTGACATTCCCAGTGCAGACATCTGCTTTGGCATTGGGCTCTCTATGCAGTCAACTGAGAGCAACAGATGTTTCTGGGCATGACTCATCCCATTCAAAACCTGGTACTTGTGCAAACAAACTGCACCTTGATATTGCCACTTTCTCTCCAGTGGCTGAGGAGGGTAGACAGGGTGATCAGCACAGCTGCAAATGCTTCCTCCACAGATGCACAAGAACAAGTTAGAAGATTAAGTGGGTGTTGGACCAGAAGACTTAAAGAGGTTCCTTCCAGCCTCAACCATTCTGTGAAGCTCAGGCCAAGTGCCAACATGTAAAATTGGAGCAGCCAAAGGCAACTGCCCCTCACGTCACCCAAATTAGCTGTAAGTCCAGTCTTGCCCAGCATTTGAAATGAAAACAGGATGGGCGTGAGGGGTCAGAGATATTATCCCTTAATTTACTCATCTGGGTGAAAAAATGCAAACTTTGACAAGAGAGTATGTGCAGAAGCTCATTAAGTGATTGTCAGAAAAGCAAAAGAAAACTTACTGAAGTGTCTGTCTTGTTACTGACAGCCTTAATTTTGTTAAGATATTGATCTGTGTGCCGTTAGCCATTTTTAAGAAGAGATCAACTGAAAGTGTGAGTCTTGGGAACAGAATAAAAAACTTTTTATATTCTGAGACTTAACCAATTACCAAATTTTTTTTTTTTTTTGTAACCAGAGCAACAGATGCTGAACTGATGTCCAAGCCACTGAGGAATATAAAGTGCCTCGGACTGGAGGAAATAAATGTGCAGCTGCCATAGGAAAAGGGACAATAAAAATGGCATGTTTCTGAGGAGACTATGATGGCCAAAGAAGGAATTAACTTGGAAAAGATCACCTTATTTGCCTGAAAGCCACATTCTGCCACTAGTTTCTGGAAATAGATCAACTCAGAGGAGTAAGTATGATCCTCTCCAAGCCGTTTATGAGTCTGAGATTAAAGTGGGTTGGTGGGGTGCGAAAAAATATGGAGCTGTGAGGAAAAGAAAGTGCTCCTCTGCGACTGCTGTCAGATACAGCATCCAACTGCCCATAGGCTGATTGTATTACAGAGGAAATGTAATACATTTTGTAATCATCCCAGGATTTGGTTTTCAGTATCCTTTAGGTTTCTATTTTAATTAAATTGTCTAGGCCCTCCAGGAGCATCTTGAATTGTGATGGCCATAATTCCCACCCCAAAAACACCCTTAAAAATTCCTCCATACTTTTAATGAATTTGGGAAAGAAAAACCAAACCAAACAAAAACACCCAAAATACAAACAAACAAACAAACAAACAAACAAAACAAACAAACAAAAAACCCAAACCAACCAGAAGTAACCTTTCTCACTTGTCCAAAACACTGCTAAGTAATAGCAAGTAGCTTGGGCAGGTGGACTTCCATGGCAGCTGTATTGAACTAATGGCTGCTCAGAAGAAAAGGTTTGTATTACTTTATGTGCCCTTTCTCTTTTCAGCACTTTCAGCCTTGAGGATTTTATGAGTAAATCCAAGGAAAATACTTGGGTGTACAGTGACAATATCAAAAATGTACATTTACTAGACAAATAAATTTTGTTAAGCAAGCCAGGATCATGACAAAGAGAAAATTTAGGAGAGAAGGAGAAGAAGAAAAAACAAAATGTCAGAATTCTTGGTGGCTATTGAAACTACTCTTTGTCTGACTCCAAAATAGAGAGAGAAAAAGGAATGCATTAGGTTGTCATTGGCAATTTTATATTCAACCTCTTTATTACTTTCCTGATATGGTCAGTTCACGAGGGATCTGATTCCTTGCTTTGCTATCCAGTTTGAAATCAGGAAATCATGAAAGGTAATACCTGTATCTTTTACTGCACTAAATGAAGCAAACTGTCTTATGTGGCAAGGAAGTAAATGATCTAACAGGTGTATTTAATATTTTAGTATAGTCCTGCTTAGTTTCCTAGTTCCTTGCAGAAGTATTCCCTCATGTTCCTAGCCAAAGGAATGTGCCATGTTCACAACTGCCAACAATTGCTGTCCTGAAGGAGCAGACAAGCTTTGCTGCTGGTCAGCACCTTCCAAGTCCCATGTATGAGATGAGTTAAGGAACAGCAGCAGATGTCACAGCAGCAGATGTCACAGCATGATCGATGCAAACTAGGGGTAAATCTCATAAATATGGACGCCTGCGTGCTGTATCAGCAAGGACATGGTGTGGACACCAATCACTTTGAAATCACTTTGTCCCAGATCTTGCAATGCCTCCAGTCTATCTGACACTTGAGCTAGTGCAGCCTCTCCAGGCCTGGCCAGTGAGTTTTCTGGTATTTGGTGCACTCAACTCTATGAAGTCATTCACACAAACACACAGGGAAAAAAAAATCATCAAGTAATGCTTTTCTGGTAAAAGCATTGCAGGGGGAGCCCCCAGCCCTCCAGAAACTAGAAAAGCAAATTTTTTAAAATTAATAGATGCTTCTTTTCAGCACACTTTAATAGTCTCCATTATTTAGCTGGTTTTCCGTCTCGTCCCAAAGCATATTTACATGTTTGATTGTTTCTTTCCCTCAGATTTGCTGTGATGATGTCAGCAGTTACAAATACTAGGCAAAAAAAAGCATTACAAATGCTAGACCACATTTATGGATTCTCACATCCTAGCCCTCTGCAGCTTCTGAAATTGGGGCCTGTGCCCTTCTCATCAGGGATTGCTGTGGACTCTCTCCTGGGATGGCAGAACCATCGTTTCCATCTTCAGTGGCCTAGTTCAGATCTACAACTCCCTCCCCTCACCTCCAAACATGACTCCCTCTTTTAATTTTTATTCTCTGCTTTCTCTGCTGGCTGCAGTTGCTTTAAGCAAATGAAAAATGAAAAAAAACAAGGGTGGTAGGTGCTACTTTAAATGGAGTGCCCCCAGATCTGCCTCTCAAGTGAATCCTACAATGGTTAACCTGCATGACTGTTTTAAGTGCAGCTGCTGTCACAGGAGCCTGGAAAGACCAGCCCTGTGACCCATTTTAAACACACAATCCCTGATTCATGGCAGAAATCTCATTATGGACATAAATTTTTTTTAAGAACTGCTGACCAGTGGGTAACAACATATCTTCAAATTAAATCCAGTTCAATAAATAGCACAAAATTAAATCATTCAAGGTCTGGTCTGCCTTGAGCTATACTTAAGCCCTGTGCATGATTAACAGATTAGAATGCGGAAAAAAAACCAGCTTAATCTGTCCACCGCAGAGATACTTTTATTCCCCTGTGCTACAAATTGTTTTATCTCTAGATACTACACCAGTCTGCTCTGCCTGTAGGCCTGAGCAGATGGTGTGGTTAGAGGAGCACTGAATTTCCAATTTACCCTGAAACCTGGATATTTGTGTTTTGTCCTTTTTATGATAATACTGTTTTCAATTATTGCAAAGAACTATGTATACGTCTGTATTTCACTCATTACAATAGTATTTCCAGTCAAGATCAACACAAACAAATGCTGAGAGGCTCAGATCGGTCCCAAGCCATGCAAATGATTCAGTATAAAAGAAAAGGCAATGGCATCCAGATAGCCCAAATCCTACCTTCATGCCTTATCTGTAACAACACACTATCTGCTATATGGCTGTCACTTACACATGCTTTAAATTAGCACTTCATATTAGGACATTTAAATCCTAAATATTCCTCACAATGAACTTCAATTAATTAACAAAGCCAGCATTCCAAGCTTTTATTCTCTTAAATGGAGCCTGCTTTAATTTTTTTTAATAAGGCTGCATAGCTGTATGACTACACCACCGCACTTAAAATAAAAGTAACTAAAGTAGATTAATATAAAGCTCAGTCCAACAGAATATAATCTAAATTCTTCTGGCACAGCAGGACCCTGTTTCACTTTCAGCAGAAACTGAGAGGTGTAGGGGTTCAGCCTTGTGCAGGATGAAGCCATTTGCAATATTACATATGCTGTGCATAGCACTGACAACAAAGAGAATCAGGCACACATTGAGACCACGCTCAGGTCTCAATTAGAAATATCAGTAAAATTCCAGGCTCAGGAGCCTGGAATATCACTGCAAAGCCTTTGGCACTTAAATAACCAGAAAATCATTGTCATCATTTGCATTTCATAGCTGAAACTCACTTAAATATAGGGACATATCCGAATAGCAATGAGACGCACTGGCATATTCATGTATTTTTAAATGTTAAAAAGGCCACCCTGCTGTAGCAGGTGACATTTTACAGTCTGCTCTGATACCCTCCTTCAATCATGCCAGCTACTTCCAGCAGATGTTTTCTGCCAAAGTGCCTGAACAAATTAGAAACCTGCTGGCACAGGGGATTTTACAAATTGAGCAGTGGGATTTTAATTTAGTGATTCTCTTAAATCTAACATCCTTAAACCCCTATGTGGGCTTACAAGCTACATGGCCAAGTCAGACTGGCCTCAGGTGCAAAATCCCAATGACGACAATCGGCCTGCACCAGCTGCAAAAGCAGTGGGCTAGTGAGTACCACTGCAGGTACGTCACCTGCAGCTGCTAAGGCACAGGCTCATGTGAGAAGAGAAAAACTGTCCTAGGAATATGTTTATCTGTGATATGGTTTCCTTTTGGTAAGGTTTTGTGCAGTTTTCCTCTACTGAGATTTCAGAAATAAGTCAGGTGATATATGACCCAGTTTTGAACAGGAAGGTTACCCCAACTTGCCATGCTACTGTGAGCATGTGTAGTCTTCTGATTTTAAGCACAACTAAAGAAAAGCAGAGTTGATAAAATAAATCATTAGTTCTTTGTTGTAAGTTTTTAATGAATTGATGTTTGAACAGCAAGCTTTGTTGTGTTAGAGGTTTTTTCCTAACAGTAATTTCTGTAGTGACTTCTACTAAAACAAAGGCAATGTGGTTTTAAGACCATTCAGTGTGATAAGGCTGTGCTGAGAAATTAAATACCTGTTTGTATGTGTCATACTACTTTTCTGAATAAATATATCAGAACAGCAGCCTATAATGTTGAAAACTGTGAGAGCTTTTTTGGTTGCTTGCATAAAAATAACTGCATTTTTAGTGCCCTGCTTCAAACTTAAGTAGCCATGATTCTGATACCTGATTGATCTGTGAATCTTGGAGTTTGGATTGTGCAAAACCCCTAAAAAATAATCAATTGAGTCTGAGACATCTGCTATTTGAGGAGAGACTGACTTTCCAGACTCCGCAAAACAGAAAATTGCATGAAAACATCCCAATGTCAATAGCTAAGCCTCTCAGATTCTCTCCAGTTCACCTTGAAGCGGCGAGAAAACATAATTTTATGTGATGAGCTCATTGCCTGCAGTGCCAGACTCTGCCCTTCCAGAATCCCAGGCGCTGGGGAAAGTCAGTGAACCCAGCCCCTTTCCCACCTTTTATTTTCAGTCATTTATTATCATTGCCAAAGGGACATCCATAGTCATGTTCTTACTCTTTTTTTATTAAAGCAAGGGCACTGAAATCTTTGCACATGCCAGGGGTGAGACACCTATGTCTATTCACAGCCCAGCCAACGTCAGCAACCAAAGAGACACAGCCAAAAAGATTTGCCCCAAAATCTCAGCACCTTTCAGGCATGTTAAATTTGCTGTGAACATGCTGATCAGCTGGGCTCCTGCAATTGGTCTGAATATGTCCAACTAACCATTTTAAGTTTGTTGAGCATGGCTAGAAAGGCAACAGTGTTGGCCACCAGAAGTTCAAAGACTGCAGAAGCTCAGAGTATATCAGCAGCACTCCAGCCAGAGCTGCAGGGAGGTCCCCAGCTGCACTGAGTAATTTTTAGAGTTGAATGCTTTATGGCTGGGGGAGGAAGAAAAAAAACAAACTGTCAGTAAGGCAGGAGAGTGTAGGTGAGAAAATTTTCCCCAGATTTAACATGATCCTAAATATTTTCATAAAGAGAATCTGTGAAAGATTCTTTGCATCTAAAATAACCTAGAGATTTGAGACTGTTGAGTGCTCTTGTTTAATTAATCTTTGTTACAAGACCTCCTGAAACTATTTTTCTCATGTTTATATTATAAAGACTCTGTGGTAGTAATGTGAGACCAACAGGAATAATCCCATCTGCATAACAAAAACTAAAGGGAGATCTGTAACTGATTTAATTTTATTGTGTTTCAACTACTAAATACATCTTCTTACATCAGAAATACACAATAAATTGCATTTCTGTCAATAGGTAACAGAGATGAGCACATCACTCTATCAAAATGAGGCTATAGCTGTTTCCTGTTACTAGATTGTGACTCTTGCAGCCACATCCAGACTTTGGATCCAGCAGCGCATCCTTCCAAGGATGTTGTTTCTGGATTGATGCAGGCTGACAAAGAAAGGGAAAAGAACAGACAGAGTTAATACAAGCATGAGAACTGCAAGGTGCAGACAGGAAGTACCCTTTCTGGTTTTAAGTAATTTGGTTTAGTTTGTTATAAAACTTATATTGTTCGAAGAGACACGGAGAAAATGAGTCCTTTTTGATTCCTGAACTTCAAAATTATGCATCTTAAAATGATAATAGAAAGACAGCATTTCAATTTGATTGGCAATTTAATTGGGATTGAAATATTAGCCATGTGCTCTTTCATTTGGACTGGGTTGTTTTTCCAAACCGAAATAGATAAACATATTTTTAATTTTACAATCCTTTTCTGCTTTTCATTTCCTATAAATACTGTTCAAGGTTTTTTTGGATTACAGTGAAAACCTATGTATTTTTGTAGCTGAGAAGATACTTACTTACCTACTGGCTGCTGAGGGTACTGATGATTGACACATATCCATCATTTGAAAATTTGAGATTTGTCACTATAATTACTAAACACATCAAGTTATTTTAAATTTCTTGACAGTCTTCCCATTCAATGGCAGCAGAAATCGAGACAGCATTCAGCAAAGCCACAACTTTGGTGTTGACACCAGTTATACTTTCATCAGGAGACATTTGGAGGCATCACTAATTAAATCAGAAAAGACATTAAATGCTTTTTACTAGAGTATGTTGTTGGACAGAAGGAATTGTGGTTGAGGCAATAAAACTCCATCCTGCAACATGCTGGGCTGGAACTCAGATCACAGGAAGCTCTTATTTGGGCCATGTAGGGAAGGAAAACAGGTCTCTTAACACAAACAGAGATAATTTCAATGACTTTAATTGTTTTTGCAGGAGCCCTTTAAAGAGAAACTCAATTTTTTAGGACTCCCACAGGATAAAGGTAAGTTAACAAAGTAAATAGACACAGCGCATCTTAGATCCCAGACAAAACATTTAAGCAAACTGATCTATTTGACTTCCTTGCAGAATAACTGTCAGTATTCCCCAGAGGAGGAAGGATGGCACTGAGAAATCCTTAGGCTTCATCTGAACGCCTGAAGTCAGTAAAGCCAAACTACTGTGAAAAGTGGTGATTTAGATTTCCCTACAAAACCCTTTTGATGGTACTGTAAGATGCAGTACCTCAAAGCCCAAGATACTCTTGAATAAAGGCAGGTCATACTGAAAAGGAAAAAAAACAACCCAGCTTTATAAGAGCAAGAAAGAAAATGGATCAAGAATGAAGGAACTGACATTAAAGAGTTTTTCAAAGTACCAGGCATGGCTCAATTGACTCATATCCTTGATAACTATCAGTAAGTCACGATGCCAGGGTCCAGGAGAGCTGGGTGAGGGCCATGTACTCCAGAGCAAGTCTGTGTTTTTAGGAGGTGTCCCTCCTAAACCAGACTGACTTAAACCAGAGCCTCAAGGAAGGTCCTCCGTGTTCCGCAGATGAAAGTCTGCTATGGCTGAATTACTCAAGAGGCAAGGTCATACCACTGCTAAGAAATGCCTTTATTTCAAGTCATTCTATAGACCATGAACTTGGGTGAAACCTTTTTGGAAGCTTATCACCAAGACCAAGTAGACAAAACTCCTAAATAACTAAAATGTAAAGTGACCGTTTAGCTCCCTAGTTTGGCTAAGTTTGGAAGCAGGCATGACTCCTCATGGTGAAGTTATTTGACTCAGTCCCCATAATCAAGAGGACACCCCACAGCCTTTGCAAAACAGCTGTGTGTGCATCAAGGTGACTCACAGAAGACAGACCCTTGCCATGTTTGTGTTACATTTTCAAGGGGATGTACAGACAGCAGCCCACTAGTATGTTTCTACTTTTTTAGCAACTCTGAGTGAGTACAAGTGGGAAAGCCCGGCCCCTTTCAGCAGCAACTCAGCTCAGATGTAGGTGGGTGTCAGCAAAGTGACTCTCAGCAGAAATGAAAGGCAAAGGTGCAGAAAATTGTCAGTTACAAAATGCTGAGCCCCTGAGGGCACTCACTGTCCTTGCCAAATCCCGTGGGGCTCCCCCCGCCCCGCCATGGTCAAGGATCCCGTTTCAGCCCAGCCCATATCCACCAGTCAGGTAAGGTCCCCATTAGAGTTAGCTTGCTTGAGGTAACTTACCTTCCTCAGAACTCAGATGGAGGCAGCTGTGGCAACAATTTCAAACACTTAAAATATTAGAAAATTCAGTAAAACTTTCTTCCTGCTTTGCCAGTAGTCTTGCAGTGTTTTCAGGGGGTATTTCCCAATGGTAGGTTGGAGGAGAAATCACAAATAAAAATCTCCACCCAGTAAAACCACAAAGTATGACTACTTCTCAAAAAAAGATGTAAAGTAGGGGCATTTCAGTACAAAAACAGTACAAAAACAAACATGAACAGTCCTCTGTAGATCTTGCCTGGGCATTGCTTCAGCTTCAAATGGATCAATACTTTTCCTTGGAGGCTGGGTGACAGGACCATCCAGCAAGAGGATAAACAAAAAAAGCCCATAGGTAAGAAGACTGAAGACAGCGAAGGAAGGACAAAGGAAAAATCCATGACCACTGACAAGAAATACAGCAAAATAAACTAGAATAAAATTTCCTGTAAGCAGAGCAGGGAGTTCAAATACATGCTCCAGCCTTGGCCATTCCTCACGGGCAGCAAGCTGGAGCAGCCTGATTTGATGACCAGCAATGCCTCCATGCTCTTCTCCATACAGCAAAGTCCAGCAGCTAATAAATAATGTGTGAAATCTGCCTGGACAGAGGATCAGGTTTTCCCAGAACATTTCCATAGTCAGCCCAATTCTTCTGAGAGAATCTGAGGAGTATTGCAGAAACTGCTGAGATCAGCTTGAAGTTTTCAGGATGTATTTGAATATTTTCTGTTTGAGCTGCATAGTTTAAATAAATTTTTGCAGCAGCTCTGCAATTGCATGTAACTTTTTTTATTGTTGTTCAGCTAGAACAACAGTTATCTCTCCTTAATAAATCAGCCTCTATATCCTGTAATGACCTTTTACTGTGTGTTTTCTTCCTGTTCACTCACTTGTTTCATGAGCTAGGCTTGTGTGTTTTCTCTTCATTTTTCTAATGGATATAATGAGAGTGAAGCTACTGAAGAGCAGATGATTTCTGTGCTAAAGCTTTAGTAAATTTTGTGAGGCAATTTTCACAGTCATATAAAACCTGAAACGGCATTGAATTGTCTATGTAGCTAAAGTAACAAGGAGCCTGGCAATTAACATTTGCATACCAAAAACTGCCCAGAGAAAACTTAAGCAGTCTCTCTTTACAGAAAGCAGCATACAAGTTCTTTATTTTGCTGAGAGGTTTACAGTCAAACCAAAAATGGTTTTCATCCAGTGTTTAAAGCATACAGGCACAGGGATGCCTCACTAAATAAATGGTGTGCTGCAGATGTGTAATTGTGCTTTGGACAAGTTTTGTAAAGCTTGTAGTGAAGGCCCAAAGCAAGAGACTAACACCAATTTTCAAATCTGCTGCACTCATTAGACAGCTGAAAAAAGAAATTATGGACTGCTGACTACCATTCCAGTTGGAAACCCCCAATTAACAGCATAACAAGCCCAGAGAGGACTTCTTCATTAATAACCAGTAATGACAGGCTGGGAGTTAAACTGGTTCCCAGAAGTTCTAGGAACCCAGGAATTTCCCAGAATCAATACCTTTTTGCCTGCTAACATTTTCTTCGTGAAAGTTAAATAATCTGGCACAAGCATATACAAGATTAATTTTCAAGTGAATTATACATTCTGGCATTTGTCTTTCTTCCATACAGGCACAGTAATGTCTCCTGGGAATAATTTGCAGGAATTATTCAGAAATTCTGAATTTGCAAAATTATCTTTAGAAAACTTGATGGGACATATTTATAAAGTAGGTGCAGTGATTGAGCACTCAGCATTTTCATTTGCATATGCCAGTACGGATTTGCACATATGACTGAAGTGAATAAAAAGGCAGATAGATGCTCAGTCCAAAAATTATATTCTGTGCATGAAAGTGTTGCCTTAGGAAGCTGCAGGAGAATTGCAAGTATTTTGTTATAATAGCTATCAGAGCGATTACTTTGGGGGAAAAATATCCCCTGTTAAAAATAGGTCTTAAATTTTCTAGTTAATTTCTTCGCTTGAGTGAACTGTGAAAGAATTAGTTCCCTAATTATGCCAACACAATGGCTTAACTTGTTGAGCTGCAAAAGCTTGCTGTTAATCAGCATCTCTAATTCAGTAATAGTAAGCCTGTGACAATGAGAGAAAACAGAAAAAGATTCACAGTTCCTGCCATTAAAAACTATTATTTCCCACACATTTTAATGTAGAGGCAGTTCTTGTACTCAAAGCTGTGAGACCCCAAGCACATTACCATAGGAGTAATTTTACTTTGGCAGCTACTGTTAACTGCCGGGCAGTGTGATGGAGATGCTGGCTATTGGCACAATGTAAGTGTTTCTGGGCTGTGAAAGAACTGTCTTTCTGCTGATGGGACAACAGAGCCCACTCTACAGGGGAGAGGTTTAAAGTCTTCAGATTAGAGTCATCCTTGGCGGCATTTAGTAAGACTCAATTTACATCAGCATTGAGTTGGATCACGGAATGGATACTTTTTTCTTTCATTGTTGCTGATTTATCTGACTTTACACTGTTATGAATAACAGACTTCCTTCTGAGCTTCCTCTTGAACCTCAACAAATTCATAAGCTTGCTTTGCTCTGCCTTCCACCTCCTGCATTTTCTTATTACATTTCCTAGTAGCATTTTCTATCATCTTCAATGATGGTATTAGCTTCCTTTGTTAGAGGAAGTTAGAGGAGCTCACAAGATCACTGATGACATAACCATGTTTTAAATTTGAAAAAACCCCAAACCTTCCTGCTTCCTTTTTTTTTGTTTGGTTTTTTTTTGCCATTTCAATACTCAGATCTCACGTTCTTGGAAAGCCACAGACAATCCCTACTCTGACAATTACAGTACAGTATATTAGCGATATCTAAATTTTTAAATAAATCAAAAGCAGAAATAAAACATCTCTGCTTCTCTTGGGAGCAGAAGAGCTCCCCTAGCTAGGTACCCATGAGGCTGCTGCAGCTGGTTCAGCGATGCTGAACTGGGCTATCAAGCATCCTTTAGCCCAAACACAGGCTGTAGTGCTGAATTTGGCTTAATCTGAACACCTTCTCAGCTCACTCTCTGTGTCCAGCCCTTATGTCAGGAAGCGGAGAGCAGCAGCATGCCTAACTTTACAACTTTACCAGTTCTTACGAATAACTGGAGAAATTTGGGAGAGGAGGGAGCAATGCATCCCCTCCCTTCCAACTCCACAAATGTTGTTGGTCCCCAAACTCAAATTCCAGCTCCCCTCAGTCTGAGGGGTACAGAGGAATCTCCTGCCTTTCTGCTGCCCCTGCTCTTTTGCAGAGCCATTGGGTGGTATGAGTTGCATGGTGGCTATGTGACTGTATTAACCAAAAACTGAATCTGTACGAAATCACAGAATATGCTGAGCTGGAAGGGACTTTCAAAGATCATCGAAGTCCAACTCCTGGCCCTGCACAGCACCATCCCCAAGAGTCCCATCATGTCCCTGAGAGTGTTGTCCAAATGATTCTTGAACTCTGTCAGGCTTGGTGCTGTGACCACTTCCCTGGGGAGCTGTTCCAGTGACCAACCACCCTCTGGGTGAAGAACCTTTTTCTAATATCTAAACTAAACCTCCCCTGGCACAAATTCAGGCCATTCCCTCAGGTTGTGTCACTATTCACCAGAGAGAAGAGATCAGTGCCTGCCCCTCCTCTTCCCCTTATGAGGAAAGTTGTAGACTGCCATGAGGTCTCCCCTCAGTCTCTTCTCCAGGCTGAACAGACCAAGTGCCCTTAGCCACTCCTCATACAGCTTCCCCTCAAGGCCCTTCACCATCTTCGTTCCTCTCGTTTGGACACTCTCTAATAGTTTTATATTTTTCTTATATTGTGGTGCCCAAAACTGCACACAATATTCAAGGTGAGGCCACGCCGGTGCAGAGCAGAGCAGGACAATCCCCTCCCTTGCCCAGCTGGTGATGCTGTGCCTGATGCACCCCAGGACAGGGTTGGCCCTCCTGGCTGCCAGGGCACTGCTGACTCAGGTTTGACTAGATCAGGACCCCCAGGTCCCTTTCCATGGTGTGGTTTTCCAGCATCTCGTTCCCCAGTCTGTCCGTACATTCTGCCCCATCCCAGGTGCAAAGTCCAGCACTTTCCTTTGTTGAACTTCATACTGTCAGTGATTGCTCAGCCCTCTGATTTGTCAAGGTCTCTCTGCAGGGCCTCCCTGCCTTTGAGGGAGGCAACAGCTGCTCCTGGTTTTGTATTGTCTGTGAACTTGCTCAGTATGCCCTCCAGTCCTGCATCCAAGTCCTTTATGAAGATGTTGAAGAGCATGGGACCTAAGATGGAGCCCTGCAGAGCCCCACTAGTGACAGGTCACTATGGATACTGAAAAGGCTTCAGCAGAGAATTTCTTCAGCTCTCTGTAGCATTTTGTGAGAGTTCTGTCTTTCCCATGCAAACCATCTCAAACTATGTTATGGTTTTGTAAACTTCTTGCACCTGCAGGATGTTTGCCTGATTGTTATGGTTTTGACTAGGAAAATATTTAGAAATAGGTATCTTAGAATTTGACCAATCCCCTCAAGGGATAGATGGCCAAAGGGCCAATTGCCTTATGCCACTTAACACACTCTTTGCAAACTAATTTTTAAAAACCCTTAGAAATTATTAAACTTATTCCTTTTTGTCTCCAATCCTGGGATTCTGCGTGTTTCTTCTCTCGCCGTCCTGACTCAACAGCAACAGGTCACCAGTCTGATGTCTGTATTCACTGTAACCCTTTATGCCTGACCTGTGAGCCAGCTGCTCACCCATCCCATGATGTGTTTATCCAGCTGTGTGCTGGACATTTTGTCCAGAAGGATACTGGGAGAGATAGTATTGAAAGCTTTATGGAAATCCAAAAATATTACATCAAGTGGCTTCCCTTGATCAACTGGGTGGGCTACCTTGTCATAAAAGGAAATCAGGTTTGATAAGCAGAAGTTTCGTCTCATGAAGCCATGCTGGCTGTGACCAATAACTGTACACTTGGCTTCTCTCAAGTCAGCCCACAGAGAAACACAGAAGTCTGGACTTGTGCCAGCGTAATGATTGGGAGTACACAGACAAGGTAGTTAAGAACGCCACAGTTTTCCTGCATCATTTCTTTGTCTTCCTTGCAGGTGCTCAAGAGTGACATCAGGTGTACATGCAGAAAGTTGAATTGCTACCTTCTGAATGTGGCTTTGCATCTGAAGCCACTTCGACCCAACTGCTTACCAGCCCCGGATTAGAAGTCTGCTCTGCTTTTGTCTTACTTTTCACTTTCTTCAGAACCTCTAAATTTCCATTGAGTCTCTCAGAATTTCTGTGACATTTTTGACCTTTTGCGGGTCCTCAATCTCTGTTCCACTTTGGGGGAAAACTACACCGCAAAAAGTCCCTTCTGCATCAGCCATCTCGCCTGGACCGGCTTCTCCTTCCCTTTATTCTCAACATGTCCTTTCTGAAATGTGAGCTACTAAGGGTGGTCCCATATGCGGAACATGTGGTGTTGTACATGTTGGAACATCTGATGACAAAGTAACTTCAAAAATAAGGACATTTGTCCTAGTTTGTTGGCTTCTGGAAGGTTTTTAAGCTGCTACTAACCACAGACTTCCTCTTGGCTGAAGCCTGTGAGTGACAACATGTGCAAGCAGAGAGCTCATTAACAGTCAGGATGTTTGAGGGTGGTGCTCCTTGTGCAAAGCATATTTAATTTTATCAGCAAATCAAGTTGTTTTTACTCACAAGTACTCTGTGAAAATGACAAGAGCATGTGAGAGCTGAAAGATTGCAAGATATAGAGGCAACTATTTCTATTTTGAAGCCTCTGCTGAGAAGATAAAAATTATTGAGGCTGAAATGCTGCATTCCAGCATTTACTGTCTCTCTTGACAGTAGAAGCACCGTGGGAGACAGAAGAGCAAAAATTAAGTTAGAGAGATAATACACAGGAAGCCAATGTTATGTTATATTAAAAACAGCCAGTATTTACAGTGATAAGCTTGGAATCTAGAAAGGAAATACTGCAATACTGAAGTATGCAGAACATGTTATGCCTATATTCTTTCCCCCTCTCTTTACAAAATAATATTAAGCACAGAATTATCACCAAAAAAATGGCAGGAGCTAGATGCCAAATGGGCAGACTACTTCACAGATCAATGAAGAAGAACCTGGCTGTCTCCCTTGGGCACAGAACTGTCCTGATCTCAGAAAGGGATGCAGATCATTTGGATATGTAAGTGATGTCTTTATGGTTTGTAGAAAAAGCCTAAATCGGGGAAAATCATCCCCCGTATCTGTGCTGAAGAGAGAACACAGTAAAGAACTGAAAATCAAAAAAAGAGAAAGCTGATCTCTTCCCACTCTATTCAGACCAGCAGTTCTCTCCCCAATGCTCAAATTAGGTACTTCTTGTGAAGTAGTTACTTCCTTCAGGAAGGCTGGAGCTCAACGATTACAAGTCTGCTGGGTGGCAAAATGAATCCCGGCTTTGCTGGAATCTCCCTGTGCCAAAAAACCCTAACCCAAAACAACTAAAGGAAACACAGCCTAATCCTCTTGCAGTAAGGGAACTGTCATGAAGGTGCAGAACAAAACATTTACTGTCATTCTTTTTTGATTTGATAATCTTGTAACAACTATGGTTTTATCTTTACTAAAATATGTAGCCTGTGGTAAAGTTACTTGCATCTTTCATTTTTTCTAGAACAGTTGCCACAGAAGTTTGTACCTCTAGTGTCCGAAAAAAAAATCAGTGGAAGACGTACATAGTTTTATTTCTATGGTTTCGCGTTTGTCTGACAGGCTGTCCTACTCCGTGAGATGTTTCATTCTTTGCAAGACAGCTTTACTTCAGTTAGGCACGTTTAATACCTTGATTTTAGTTCTTAGACCTAAGTATGTGTCATAGAAACCAATACAAAACTAGTTTAAAGTAACATGTCTTGTGGCATGGCTCGTTGGCCATCAGTGGTGCTGATGCTACTGCCAACCCCTTAAAAAGGGAAAATCCGGGTATCTCAGAGTTATCCATTCTCATCAGCACTTCTCAGGATCCCACCTTGGTAAATCTACCCAAATTACTATTTTGCATGATGCCACACAAGTCAACTACACTGGAGAGTCTCAAAATACTCAGTATGCATGGTTTTTGGACAGGGAAGGGGTTTTTTTGGCAAGACTGTAACCTGATTTTGTGTGGTTTTATTCTGTCATCCTCCTTTAGTTGCTTGAGGGTCTGGATGAAATCCTGGTATTACTAAGTCAGAGGTGAAACTTACACTGGTGAGTGTGAGATACTGATGTATCTTGGTGTTTAAAAATATCAGCAGTGAAATGTATGTTGAGGCAGAAGTTCCTTTCCAATGCTATAATTTTGACATTCATCTGCTCAGGAGCTCACAAATCTTGTTTGGCACCATCTACTCACTCAGCAAGCTATAAAGGGCAGGAAGCCCAGTCTTTAACACTTATTAACATGGGGCAAGTAAAGCATTAGCAGGCAGTCTACTGGCTCACCACCTGGACAGAAGAGAAGCATGCTTTTTCTCTCTCACATTGATTTCTGCTCCTTGTGCTTTGCCTGACAAATTCAAAATTAGATTATTATTTAATAACTAGACATCATACTATGTGCAGCTTCTTCAGACTGAATATCTATATATCTGTACTACAGATGGCGCATTTTTAGGACCCATGTAAGTAGTGGGTTGTTTCTGCTCTCTGTTGCATGTGGTGTCATTGACAAAGGCTGTGTCATGTGTCTAACCACAGGTGCACAGATACCACACAAGACTCCTCTGGGAGTCAAAGCATCACACACCGAGGGCAAGAATTGTGTTATCCTCTCAGAATTTCACCCTGCACACCATACTTAAATATTAGTAGTGTTTTACAGAGGATGCCACCTATTGCCTAGAGGTCAGGACAGTCAGCAGCTCCCACTACACCATCAGCAGGACAGGGACTTCACTTTCCTGACAGCTGGATACCTTAACCAGGAACACGGGATCATGGTCCATCTCCTTACCTGAGCGTCTTCCAAGGTCAGGCAGGGGCTGGGCTGGAGATTTTGCGACTATACATTTTAATTTAAACACCCGAAGTCAACATCTTATTGAGTTTCCACCCCCCAGGAGATTTCAACTAATCTTAGACGTCTAAAAAACTAGAAGTCTACGTTTGAACTAGTAACCTTATGCTCCTACTGTAGTTAATAAAGAAGGCTCTCAGGAAGACATCCACGATATAGATGTCCCTCAGTGGGTACCCATTTCTTCCTACCAGCTGCAAAGGGTGACCCGCTCAGACGGATACAGAACTTACAAGTGTAAAAACTGGAGCAATGAGTCATGATCGAGGTGTCCGCATCCCATCAGCGCACATACGCAGACAAAAGTGTGGCTGACAAACCCCGCAGCTCTCTACAGCGCCGAACTGCAGCATTTCTGAAACTCACTGCAGATTTTAATAGCTGCCATTTACCCTAAAAATACATTTGCACCTCTTCTCTTTACTGTAGCGTCTTGCGTGTTCTTTCTCCGGAGCTCTGGTGAAGAGCAGGACCAACCACTCCTCCTCGGGACACCCTCGGCTGCTCGGTACCTGTCCTGGCTAACACACCTCCTTTTCGGTGCGCCCCTTCCCGGGCGGGGGTAAGTCCCGCCGTGCCGAGCCCGCCCCTCCGGCCCTGCTCAGGGGGAGGGAGGGAGGGAGGCCGGGCGAGGGGCGGCCCGGAGCCCGGCGCAGCGGCACCGGGAGCAGCAGCCGCCCGCGCCCCGCCGGCGGCGGCTGCTCAGGCGGCGGCGGGGGCAGGTGCGGGCGCTTCCGCGTCG
>VWZW01002026.1:11323-49997 GCA_013397115.1 Edolisoma coerulescens
TCCCTGACGCCCGCCGTTGTGATGCGTATTCCCGTAGACCCGAGCACCAGCAGGCGCTTCACTCCCCCGTCCACGGCCTTCCCCTGCGGTAAGATGGGCGAGAACAGCGGGGCGCTGGGGGCCCCCGCGCCGGCCGCCCGCGCTCGGCCCGAGGTGCGCTCCGTCGTGGATGTCCTGGCCGACCACGCCGGCGAGCTGGTGCGCACCGACAGCCCCAACTTCTTGTGCTCCGTGCTGCCGTCCCACTGGAGGTGCAACAAGACGCTGCCCGTCGCCTTCAAGGTGAGTCCCGAGCCCCGACGGCTCGCGGGGACCGAGCCTGCGACCCGCTCGCCCTCTCCCCTCCGCTCCTTTCGCTTTAAATCGCTCCTGACATCACCGCCGAGGGAGCCCGGGTTATTATTTTTAATCAAATAGCCCAGTTTATTATTTTTAATCAAGTCTCCGCATTGCCCCGCGGTCACGGCATCTTAGATATTCCGTACAGTTAGGAGCTCTCAGGCAACTTTGAAGTTTAATGAGATGGAGGTTAATTACCTTCCTGGGAGAGGGAGAGCGAGGCAGGGAAGGGAGATCTAATCTGCAAAAAGTCGAGCGAAGAGCTGAAGCCCCGGTGCCGGGCTGGGCACCCCCGGGCTGGGCATCCCCGCTACCCCCGCGGGGGTCGGGGCCGGCCGGGGGAAGCCAAAACCCACGCGGGGAGAGGCGAGGGGAGCGGGGCAGGGCGGCAGCGGAGTCCCGGGAGCCCGGAGGGCTGAGGGGGGCTCTAATCCGGGTTCCCCCGGCCCCGGGAGCTCCGGGCGCTGCTCCCCGGGAGGGGTGGGGGCCCTTCCCCGCCGGCCGGGCCGGTGCCGGCGCTTCCCCGGGCCGGGCGCGGAGCTCCGGGGCCTCGCTCGCGGCCGCCCCGCGCTCGGCAGCGCTTTATTTTTATCCCGAATGCAACAAAATAAACGCACGGACTCCTCCGAGGGGGCCGAGGGTGGCGTGACCCCCCCTTCACCCCCTCCCCGCGGAGCTCCTGTCTGCTTTTAACCCTTTTGGAGCTCATTTCCCCCTTCCCCCTCCGATTTTCTCTGCCTTCCTCGGGTTGCTTTTGGTTTTGCTTTGGGGTTTTTTTCTGCGGGTTTAGGGGGGGAGGCGTAGCGCAGGTTGGCTTCGCTGAAGGTTAATTTGAGCCTAAAATGCTCTGGCCCTGCCCTAGGTCGTAGCCCTCGGAGATGTCCCCGATGGGACCGTGGTCACGGTGATGGCGGGGAACGACGAGAATTACTCGGCGGAGCTGCGCAACGCCTCTGCCGTGATGAAAAACCAAGTAGCGAGATTTAACGACCTCAGATTTGTTGGGAGAAGCGGCAGGGGTAGGTACCGGCCAGGAAATGGTTGGCCTTTTTATTTGGTTTTTTTAGAGAGGAGGAAAAAGAAATAGAAAAAGGGAAGAAAAATGGTTCTCTCTCCGTTTTTGTTTTTTTTTTTTTGGTATTACTTTCTTTTCTAATTTTTATTTTATTTTTAAATTTTTTTTTGTTGGGTTTTGGTTGTGGGTTTGGTTTTTTTTTTTTTTTCCATTTTATTCTATGTTATATTTTATTTCCACCGTGGTTTCGTTGCCGGGAGAAGCCCCCAGCCCCGGAGCGGTTCCCGAGGGATGAGAGGGATGCAGGAAGGATGCGGGAGCAGCCCCGGCCCCGCCGGCAGCTCTGCCTCGCTCCTCGCAGGGCTTCTTCTCTGCCGAGGTGTCGGGAACGGCCGGTGCAGAGCAGAAAAAAATTAAAATACAGACTTAAATATATCTAAATATTTATAAACCTATCTAAATACAAATAAGGCAGCCCTAGCCCGGATCCTGCTCAGTTTCTCCCATCACGCAGGAGGCAGCGGAGGGTGCTCGGTGGGCAAACCCCACCTGGCAGCTCGACTTTAAATAGCGAAAATCGAGTGTTTAAAGTGAACTAATAACGCAGAGCTCGGCCTGGCACGGGCAGGGAGGCAGCGGGCTCTGCTCCACGGGGAGCTGCGGCTGCTCGGGGGGGTTTTGCTCATTTTCCCCACGCTTGGGGCAGGGAAAAGCTGGACGGCAATTTGGCTTCCCGGGTTTTCCCAACCAAATCGGTCCGTGCCATCCGAGCGGAGGGAAATGAACCCCCTGGAAATGTTAACCACGGAGCCGAGCCTGCCCTCGCTGTACCTGAGTTCCCGAGGGTATGAATAGAATTTCGGCACTTCAGCAGCAATACACGCTGCAGATCGAAGCCCTCAATTCTGCATTCGAACCCCAATAAGAACTCTGTATTTTAATATATTTTAATGGCCATCTGGCAGCGTTTTCTCAAAGGCTTCGAATGTACACACACAGTGTCAGATATATTTTGACTTCTCTGCATTAATTAAAAGCAGTGATGTTAGGAATTATTTGCATGTAATAACTGTTTACTTGTTCCTCTTTATGAAACTTGAATAGTTTACATTCTTTCATACATTTCCTTTTTCCTGTTGGCTCCTTCTCCGTGCTGCAGTTTCTTTAAAAACTCCCCACTTAACTGGTTGCAGGTTGATGGATGGAAAATGTTTTTCTTTTATGAATTAAGCTTTCATTTCTGTAATCAATTATTCTCTTACGCTCTTTTCTTTCTGGCTGGGCTTTTTTTTTTGGTTTGTTGTTTTTTGGTTTTTTTTTTTTTCTTCATCCTCGCACAAATTTCCAAACCGAGCGCAACCCAATCTCAGCGTGACTCTTGAATTCATTATTAACTTGCTTCCTCTGCACTCTCAGGCTCGGAATTAGCAGGAGCTTGGTCTCCCAAAGCCCTCGGTGAATAAACTCCTTCCCCGGGCAGAGCCCTCCCGACGCTCATTACAGCGGTGGCAGCGCCTCCGCTGCCTCTAACGGGCGGAACTCGGGCGCTAATTATTTTAATTTTTTTTTTTACGTATTCGTGTGGGATGAGGCTTTGTCATATTCAGAGAGAAACAACCCCACCGGGGCTCCCTGGGGCCGCCTCAGTGGGGTTTTCTCCCCGTGTGAAGGGTGGATTTCACTCCCCGTGTGAAGGGGGGATTTCACTCCCTGCCGCTGCTTTCCCGGCACGGGGCTCTTCCAGAGCAATTTACTGGGAAAAAACTCGCTCCGATTGAATTTTTCTCCCGGGTGTCGCACTCGCTCTGCCTTGTTTGGCTCCATCCCTGACAGCCCGGTGCTGCTTTCATTTGTTCTGGCAGAAATTTGGAGTCGCTGGGGAATATTTCCCTGCGTGTGTACAAATGTTTGTGTAAATCCGAAGTGAGGACGTGTGGATCCGTAAACACGGATCCTGCTCCAGCCCTGCCGTGTGCCCGAGCTGCAGGAGCCTGGAGAGCCCCGGCAGCCAGGCTCTCCTTGGGAAAACACGACTTGAAACGGGCCAGATTTGGGTATTTTTAGTAATAAGGTGTCAGGGATTATTCCCCGGCGCTGTGAGCTGGGAAGAGCCGCTCCTAACTCCCCCCTAAAAAATAAATCCCCATCTCCACGTGCAAGACAAAGAGGAGAAAAGAAAAATCAGACTTTTTTTTTTGCTGAGATCGAGCTGGATAAAATGAAAGTGGTCCCTGCGGCACTCCCCGCCTGCTCTCCCAGCTGGAAAATCCCCCCGGAGCATCCCCCGGAGCCGGCGGTGCTCCCAAACCCGCCCGGGAGCCGCGATCCAGCCCCGGTGGAGCGGAGCCGGGGCACGGTGGGGATGAGAAAGCCCAGCCCGGCTTCCTGAGAAGGCGGGAAATGAGTAAAAATGATGCTGGGGCAGAATCATCATTTTCGGTTCAGGGCAGGGTTTGAGAGAGGCAGAACCGGCCCGGGCTGGGTTTGTGTCTGCAGCGAGGGACTCCGGGCCAGCAGGGAGGTTGTTTCCCGTGGAGAATACAAAATTAAAGATTAGAATAATAATAATAACGATAATAATAAATAAAATAAATCAATATTAATGCGGCATAAAGGGGCACGCGGAGGTGCCGGGCTCGGCTCTGGGGCTCTGTGCCTCACAAGCCGGCTTTTCCCGCACGCTGCCTGCGAACCCTTCCCTCTCCTCCTGCAGAATTCCCTGAATCATTGCTCCTCATCCTCCTCATCCCGCGCTCTGGCTCTGCAAAGGTTTCAGCAGCAAACCCTCGCTGTGGGTTGTTTTTTCCGCGGCCGTGGCGGCGCCGGGAGCCCCCGCGCTCCGCGGGCTCAGCTCGGCTCATCCCGTCCCTGCAGGTTGGCAGCAGGGGCTGAATCCTTGGGCATTCACAATGATATCATTGCATTTCTTTTGCCCTCCCAAACGCTCCTTCCCGTGCAGAAAATCAGCTGAAGGTTTGTGCCTTGTTCAGTCCCGCTTTGGAAGCCGAGGTGAGGCGGGGATTGGTGCTTGCTGTCGGTTTTAGAGCCGGCATTCCCTCCCTTCCATGCTCCAACGAGGAATTCTCCCACCTGGGATAACTCCAGGATGTTCTCCGGGGGAGATAATTCCAGTTTTTCGGTTTATTCCTTTTTTCCTCCTGGCTGGATAAATCCTGGTTTGTTTTGCTGTGGATATTCTCAGGTCCGACCCTGCAGAGAGATGATGGAAAACCCCGGACTGCTTTAGGGGGAAAGGGAAAGGAGGTGGTTTCTTACTGCTTTAATTTGTGGAATAAAGGCTGGAGGAGCAGAAATCCATCACACAGAGGTTTATACCTCATATCCTGCTGGGGTTCAGACCTCTGGAGCACCTGAGACCTTTGAAATCCCGCAGGGATTGCTGCTGGGGGCTTGGTCAGGGTGGTTTGTGCAGCCTCCTTCCTTTACCCAGGGGTTTCCTGAATTTGGGGAGCCTGAGGGAGAGCTGAGGCCTTTCCTGCGGGCATTTCTGCTCTCCCACAGCCTCCCCTTGGCTGGATATCGAGTCCCAGCCACAGCCAGGCAGGGACAGGGCAGAGGGGCTGGCATGAGGATGCCCAGGCTGTGGGAGGTGAAGGGTTTGGGGTCAGGGTGGGCCCAGGGGTGGTAAAACCCTCTGTGATGATAAAGGGATTTTCAGGCTGTGGATGGAAACTTCTTCTGCTGGGTTAAGGGGGGCGCTTCTTGCAAAATTTGGCTCCCAAGAGCTTTTCACTCGTTTATTCCTTTATTTTCTGTAAAAGGTGACAAGCTCGGTGCTTCAAAAGCATCTCTGAAGCCCCCCCGAGGGTACCCAAAGTCTTTCCCACAGCAGATTCCTGCTCTCTGGGCAGGGCTGGGAGAGGGGACAGTCCCTGCAGAGCTGCCTGTCTGGTGACCACTTCTGGTGGCCAGAGCTGGCCGGATTCAGTTCCCATTTTGCAGTTCCCAGGTTTTGGCTCTCCCGTGGGTGCCGAGGCCAAGCACAGCCCCCTCCAAGTGAGAGCATCCACAGGGACCAGGCCATGGATCCCCCACCTCCCCAGCTCCTTCCCCAGGGAGCATCCCATGGGCACCAGGCCCCAAATCCCCCCCGGAGGGGATCCCGCATCCAGCGCCATTCCAGGGCTGCGTTACCACGGGAAAAGGGGAAGCTTCTGAGCGGGAAAACGCCAGGAAGCTGCTCTGGGCAGAGGGGTCGGTTCGGGGACAGGGCAGGGGAGCGGGGACGAGTGACTTTTCCATGAGGGAAGGTCCCGGCTCCCGCCCTGAAGCGGCTCCAGGGCTGCGTGTGCCGCAGCCAGCGGAGCCCCAGCGGGAGCCGCCGGGCTCTGTGTCCCGGCAATCCCGGCTCGTTAAACGCAGTGATGGGAGCTGGGATTTGTGTCCGAGCCCGCTGCGGCAGGAGCCTCTCTCCCACAAGAGCTGAACCCGTGGGGGATCCTCACTCACGCTGTGGTTTTTTTTTTTTTCCTCCCTCCCCGCCCTCCTTAGGGAAAAGCTTCACCCTGACCATCACCGTGTTCACCAACCCCACGCAAGTGGCCACCTACCACCGAGCCATCAAAGTGACCGTGGACGGACCCCGCGAGCCCCGGAGTAAGTGAAGGGCTGGGTTTGGCAGCGCTGATGATTTCGGGGAGGGGGTGCAGGGTCCGAGCTCTCCGTGGCTGAGGGGTGCAGGATGCGGAGCCGGCACTCGGAGCTGAGGGATGGGCTTGGGGATGGCACCGTTTGCTGCTCGGATTTTCCCCTGCGTCCCTCCTTCCCTGCCATATCCCATCACAGGGAGATGGTTTCTAGCTCCTTGCCCTGCTCCCTGACCTATCCTGGAGGGACAATTTTATAGCTCCACGTTGGGATGTTGGGAAAACTCTTTGGGCTTCGATGGCAAAAGCACAAAGGACCCAACCTGGCACTGCACAGGGGGTTTGGAGGTTGTGAAATCAGCAATCTGGGCTGGGCTTTGGGGCTGATTGCTGGCGATTAACCTAAAAACGGTGCAGGTTCCCTCGGTGCTGAGCCGGTGTCTGCTCTGGCAGAGCTCCTTCCCCCTCGGCTTCGCGGTGGTTTCGCTTTCGGGCTGTCAAAGGCTGGGGCTGGCAGCGCCCGCGGCCGGGGGCTGAGCCTGGAGAAACCAAAGAGACTCTGCGACCGCAGAACCGTCTCTGTTGTGATGGGGAGGCTCTCCCGGGGGCAGGATGGTGCCTCGTGCTTGAGGGAGGCTCCGGGAGCTGCCCTGGCTGGGCCGGGTTTCGGCGTCGGGCTGCTCGGAGCTGCCCGCGGCGCTCCCAGCCATCCAGGGAAGCGCTCTGGAGCTGTCGCCCGCGGGATTTTTCCTCTCGCCACGAGGATGATTTGCCCTGGGGGACCCCCCTGTGCGGTGGGACCTTGTCCCTGGGGGCTCCATCTCCGGCTTTTCGCTCCGGGTTCGCCTTCCTGCTCGCTCAGCACCAGCCCGGGACTGTAAAGCCGAGTTTGTTCCCTTTGCGTGTGAGGCTGTCAGTGCCCACATTGAGGGGAAGCGGTTTGATCCTTCGAAAAACGCCTCAGAAAACATTTTCTGTTGATGCTGTCGCCGGGCCATCGGTGCCCCTTGATGTCAGGCCAGGTGGAGGCCGGTACCTCGGCCAGGGGGTTTCGTTTGCATCGGCCTTTGGTGGATTTTCTCCCCCCTCGATTTTATTTCGGAGCCCGTCGAGGATGGATTTGGAAGCTGGAATGCAGGAAATCCAACACTGCTGTTGTGGTTTTGTTTTTTTTTTTTTTTTAAGCCAGAAACACGAGGCGGGTCCATGGTGTGGAGCACCTGTGGGTCGTGGTGGGTGCTGGGGCTCAGCCTGGGGCTGGGCAGGGAATTTCACAACTCTGCCAGGAGTGTCAGGAATAGAAACCAGCCCTCCTGACTGCTGGCTCAGCCCCTTATCAGCTGCATCAGATCGCCTTTCTAATAATAATAATAATAATCATCATCATCATCATCATCAGAATACATAAATAATAATACAAGGCGAGATAGTTGCTACTCTGGGAGCTCAGTTTGGCCTCCCCGACAGCCAAACCCCGGTGAATCACACCTGTTCCTCCTGAATTTCAGCATTTCACCCCAGAGCTCCCCATCATTCCGTTCAATTTTCTGATACAGAGGCCGTGGCAATTCGGCCGCAGCTGAGGATGGAGCAGCTCCTGTGTGGGGTGCCCAAGGGATGCCCACCCTGGGACACAGCCCAGGTTCAAGGGCAGCAGTTTTTGGGGTTTTTCTTCTTTTTTTGGTGATGATTTCTGTACCTCAAAGTGTGCTGGAAGTGTTGGCTCCTTGAGGAGATCTTGTGGTGTTTATTTGCTGCATGTGCCCTTGCCTTGTGCAGCCCCCAAGGGTTGATCTCTCCCCCATCCCTGCACCCCCCAGCCCATAAATTGCTGATAAAAAAGGTTTAGACCAAATTTGTGTCTGTTTTGGGATTTTTTTCAGGCAATCATTGTTGGCAGTAAAGGTCATGTTTCAGCTCCCAGTTTGACCCTGGGGCTTGAACTCATGGCTGACAAAATTCCAGTGGAAGAAAAACATTTAAAAAAAAAAATCTCTTTTTTGCCACACTTTTGAATGAGGATGAAAATTTCAAAAAGTAATTAAATAAGGCCTTTTCCCCCTTCCTGCTCTGCAGCAACGCTGGGTGTGCAAACAGCAGCTGTAAAATGATCCTGGAAAGCCGAGGTGGTTTTCCTGGTTCACCTGCCACTGGGTGGCTCCCGGGAACAGCACCCTGGCAGTGCCAGCATTGGCACCCGGGGTGGCATCTGGGGCTGGCACAGCCCTGGTGATCCCCACCTTGGGCCAAACACCGAGGCTGGTGCTGCTCTGCCTCGTTTGGCTCTGGGGGGTGAGAGCTGCCAGCAGGAATTGCAATTTTTATTTATATATATATTTATATTATATATACTTTTTAACATCTATGTTAATATGTGTGTGTATATATGTGTGGGCACAAAAATATATGGAATTTTTTCCCCTTCTTGGCTTCAAAAGATGGGCCACGGTGTGTGTTGGCTCCTCTTGTGAGGATCAGCACTGGGCAGGGCTGGAGGCTGATGTGGGGCTGGTGGAGAGGACAAAACCCATCCTTAATGTGGAAAGAATTGGCCATTTGTCTGGGTGCCCTGGGAAAGCCCTGGGCTGCGTCTTCTCAGCTGCAGCAGAATCCCTCCAGCGAACGTCCCTGTGGGCTTTGGGGCCAGAACTGCGGCTGGGCTGCACCTCTGAGCATCCCATTCATCTTCCACGCTGCTCCATCGCCTTATCTCAGCCCTTGAGCCAGGCTTTTAACTCCGGCCGTGCCTGGAAAAAAAACTTGTGAGGAGTCTGAGGCTGAGCGGGGATGGGTGGGGAAGCCCAGGGGAGCGGGTGACAGGCAGAGCCCTGCCGGGGCTGGAGGGAGCAGGAGGAGGCTCCTTTGGGATCCCCCAGGAGCAGCACCAGGGGTGACACCAGCGCTGGCTTTCCTTGAGCATCTCCTCCAAGCCATCCCCCAGCCTCCTCCCAGTGCCCCGCTCGCCCCGAGCTCCTTTTCCTCGTGCTCCAGCTCTTCCTGGGTTAGATCTGGAGGGAAAAAAAGGACATTCTGTCAAGTTGGCACCTTAGCTCTAAACAAATAGCACAGCGGGTGCCAAGTGTTGACATACTTTGTACAAACAGGAAGTAATAAAATATTTGAACTTCCTGTGGAATTTCCTTCTTTTCCCCCCCTTTCTGCAGCCCCGTGTTCAGCAGGAGCCCTGCTGCAGAGCCCTCGCACATCCACAGCTGCTGCAAAATAGCCCCCAGCAGGCAGAACGGGGAGAACTGGACGGCTGGGAGCTGCACAGGGATGTTCAGTCTGTTCCTGGGGAAACGGGAGCATCCCCAGGGCCTCCCCCTCACACCCCGCTGCTGGCTGCCTTCCCTTCCCTTCCCCTTCCCTTCCTTTCCTCCCCAAGGCTCTCACCTTCTCTGCTCTCACTTTTCCTTTCTCCCTCTCAGCTCCCTCTCACAGCTCCAGCCCCTTTCTGCCCAGAACTCTTGTGCAAAGTCCTTTTTTTCCCTTTGAAATTCCTTTTCTCCCCTCTTTGACTCTTTTTTTTTTTTTTTGCTGCCATTCAGCCTTTAACCTCTCTCCCCACTTTCTAAATCCCTTTTTGGATTTAATCTCTTCTTTCTGACTCCCACCCCATCCCTGCTGTCCTTGTTGAGGAGGAGAGTGAGCCCAAGAGGATTTGTCACCCACAGGGTCTCCATGTCCCCCCTCGTTCCCTACTCAACACTGTGGTCGTGCTGGCTGTTGGTGCCTCCTGCCCTGTTCATTTTCGGGGTGTGCATCAGAGATTCGGTGCTTTCGGTCGTGTCCCTGCTTGGTGTGACCACAATGAGTGACAGAAACGTGTCCCCAGCGTGGCTCGGTGCAGGAGGAGGGGGCTTGTGGCGGGAGCATTTCACATCCCCTCTCCCACCTCGTTGTCACTGCAGGGTTTTTCTGGCTGGGCCCATCCTGCACAGCCCCAAATTCCCTCTGTGGTCGTTTTCTCCTCCCCAAAAAAGGCTCCTTGCCCCCACAGGGCTCTGGCTGTCCCCAGGCAGCCGCTGTCCCTGTCACGTAGCCGGCGGGTGGGAGGCTTCTCACCTCCCCCGGTGCCGAGGCGTTTCCAGGAACCGCTGCTGCTCTTCGGCTTTCAGACTTCTGAGAGCCTCAGCTGAGCGAGGGTTTCCCTCCCCTGAGAGCTCCCAGCCCGGCCCTGCGCGCTCAGCTGGGAAATGAGGAGTTTGGGATGAGCAGGGGGTGGGACCCCCCTGTCCCTGCCCGTGGAGGTGTTTGTGGCATCGCTGTCCCCGCAGGGCCGGCGGTCGGTGGGTGCTGCTTGCCCTCACCTCATGCACTGTGAACTCTTGGCTTGAAAATGAGGTTAAAAAGCAAAAAACTGGGGGAAAGATGGACTGGAAAGGGGAAATCTTGGGTGTATATTCAGCCTGGGCTGGGCTCTGGTAACAGCAGTGTTAGGTAACGTCCTGTTACCTTTGAGAAAAGTGAATTATCTGTGCAGGGCTGGGAACTCCCCAGCAAAGCTGCTCCTCAGCCTGGGAGGGATTTTGGCCTCCCTGCCTCGGGATGTTTTGTGGCCTGGACCTGTGCTCCGAGGGGATTTGTGTAAATCTCCTCAAAGGGGATAAAAACAGGTTTTCCCTTAGTTTTGTTAGGATTTGAAGCAACTTTGAGAGGAGACAGGGAGCTGGGAGAGCTCTGCAGGGTTTGGGAGCGCCGTGGGAAGGTTGGGATGATGCTCCCTGGGACGGCAGCTCTGTGAGTCTGCAGAGGGTGAAATAAAACCTGTAATTCTCCCAGTCCTGGGACACAGGGAAATTGGAATTTACTGAGTGGCAGACGAGTGTGGGTCAGTGGGGACAGCCTGAAACAGCTGAGGATGAGGGAAGTGGGGTTATGGGATGGGAGCCAAAGCAAAATGATTCCCTGTTCCCATATCCCTATGGGCAATTTTTGGACCTCGAGGCAGAGATCCTGTGCTTTCTGCACCTTTTACCCTCAGAGTTTTGGGAAGTGCTTGGAGAATAAATTATTGGAGGGTCTTGTGCCTCTCAGAAGCTCGAGTGGAGACCCAGGACAGGGGTGGGTCGTGCCAGTATTGTCCAATTCCAGATCTTTATCTCGGCCAAAAGGCTCCCTTGTGGGGCTGTGTAAAACTTGAGCTGGAGATGTTTTCTGTAATTAAAAGCAGACTCGGTGCTGAAGTGCTCCCGTGGGGTGATAGTTTTGGGTATTATTGAGGTCTTTTGTTTTATTCCCCTGCTTGTCCTTAGCTAGAAATAAAGACACAGACAGTTCCCAGATTGTCTGGGAATAAGGAGGGGAAAAAAAAAAAAGGGAAATGGCAAAACGAAGGAAAAAATAAGAGAAAAAAAAAAAAGATGCAACAAAACCAATTCAAGATAATTTCAATAAATAAATGACCTCGGCACTTCCTGGGCAGTGATTTGTCCATGTAAAATTGCTGTAATCTAATTTAATACTCAGTACTTGAAACAAGCTGATTTCCCACTTCTGGAGCCCTGTCCCCTTCCCTGGGGAGGAAGAGGAGGAAATCCTGAGTGGCCCTTTATGGCTTCCCCATTGACTGAGCTCTGGCACTGCTGGGGCTGCTTGAGGAGGGTGTTTAAGGAAACTCCGTGCGCCCGTCCCGGAGCTTCGGAATTGCTCCTGCTGCTGAGGGACCTGCCGTGGTGCTTCCCTCGGGATATCCCATGGATATTCTTGGGATGGTGCTCAGAGACTTCAGGCTAATCCCAGCCGTGCTCCAGCCTCTGGTTCTGTGGGATGGAGCCCGTGCAGCTCGTGGCTCTCTGCTTCTCCCTGTGCTGATCCAGCCCTGCCTGGAGCAGTGGAAGGGCTTTGGTTTATTCAGGAGCCTTTGGGGGAGCCTTGGGGCTCCCCAGTTCCTCCAGGAGCCTTTGGGGGAGCCTTGGGGCTCCCCAGTTCCTTCAGGAGCCTTTGGGGGAGGCTCGGGGCTCCCCAGTTCGTTCAGGAGCCTTTGAGGAGGCTCGGGGCTCCCCAGTTCACTCAGGAGCCTTTGGGGGAGGCTCGGGGCTCCCCTGTTCATTCAGGAGGCTTTGGGGGAGGCTCGGGGCTCCCCAGTTTATTCAGGAGGCTTTGGATGAGCCTTGGGGCTCCCCATTTCCTGCAGGAGCCTCTGCAGATCAGCGCTTGCTGCTCAGGGGGTTTCTCTCTCTGTATTCCCATCTCTCACATGTTTTTACCCCAGCGGGGAAATTTGCCCCCTTTGGGATGCGCCGGGGCCGTCCAGGGCCCCGTGTTCCTGCCGAGGCAGCGGGGCCGCTGTCCATACACGCAGGGAAGGCAATTATGCCAAATCACCTCCTCCTCCTCCCATTCCCAGCCCAGTTAACCCTGCCGGGGCCAATCCTGCCAGGGGGAATCAGGCTCAGCTCCTGGGGGTGGATAAAAACCCCTCGGTGACAAAACACCCACCCCCAGGGGGGACCTGCTGCCCTCAGCGGGACACGGGAATGTCCCAGGGGACACCAGGGTGCCGAGAATTCCCTGGGGAGAGCAGAGCAGGGATGGAAGTTGCCTGACAGTGCTCCAAGCGCTGGGTTTGCATCACCAGGGCCTTTGGTGCTGCAGCTCGAGGCTGTAATCCGGCCTCAAAAGGAATAATGGAGCAGCTGAAATTATCCAGTAAATCCACTCCTCTCATTATTTGATTTGCCACACGCAGTAAATTCCACCTCTCTTCTCCAATCGCCTGCTGCGTAATAACTTCAAAATCATTTCGCTTGAAAAGGGCCAATATTTTCTGAGTGCAGCAATACTGGGAGTCAGAGCAGGGAAATTATTTTTGCTCGCGTCCTACAAAGAAATCTTTGTTGGAATTGGTTGCAACACCTCCTGCTTTTGAAAGCTTTGGGAAAACCCCAGGGCATGGTTCTGGGCTGGGGTGGAAGAGGCAAACCTGGCCCTGGGGTGGCTTTGGAAATAACTCAGGATCGGAGAAATGGGCATTGATAAAGGATTTGGGAGACATTCAACTGAGCAAAAGGGTTTTCTGGTGGGATCTGGTGGTCATCTAGGGATGTCTGGGGGATTAAGTTGCATCGAAGGCTTTTTCCAGGATGTTGGTGGTGCTCTGTGTCGGGTTGTGCCAGGGGCTGTTCAAACACACAGCGAAAGAAATTCAAATATAATTCAAACACACAACAAAAGAAATTCCCGCTGGATCCAGCGGCATGGTCCAAAGGGAGCTGTGCAGGAGGATGAGTGGGCTGGGATGGGATGCAGGTGGCAGCAAAAAGGAATTTTTGTGAGCATCACAGCAAGGCCAGTGGTGAGCTTTGCTCCTTCCCAAAGGAGCAGCATTTTGCCCCGTGCCTCAGTTTACCTGCCTGTAACTCCTGGTGGGCAGCAGGAGCTGCAGGGAGGATTTGCAGGGCTGTTAACACAGCGTGGCCCCAGCTCCCTCGGGCAGGATTTGGGAGCTCGGGAGGACAGAGCGAAGGGGCACGGATTGGAAAGGAGAGAGGGGGGGAAAAAGAATAGCCAGTGCTAAAAGGCGAGTTTCGTTTCAGGGAAGACAACAGCTAAAGGACCAGAACTATCAAACAAAACCACAAGATCACATCAGATGTCAGGCAGGACACATCTTGTTTCTCCCTCCCGAAAGGGCTTATCAGTGCAACCAATCACTTTAATGATGTGGCAGAGGGAGGAAGAGGATTTGACTCAGAGTGAGATGAAATTTAGTTCCTGAGACCCTTCTCTTCCGCTGCCGGAGTCACCTGTCCTGCAGGCAGCCCGAGATCAATCACCTCCCGCAGCGGAAGGGGCTCAGACATGAGTTTGCATTATTTTCTCTTACTCTTTCCAGTGTCTCTGCGTGCTGTGGTGGGAGGGGGCAGAGAGGGGAGGAAGAAGAGGCGCACAGCAAGCAGGGAGTGTCCCTGGTGCCCTTCCCAGCCTCTGGGGACAGCGACAGCGACAGCGGGATGGGAACCTCCGTGCTGGGAGTTTCCCCATCCCCACAGCAGGTGTGGGAGCAGGCAGCCCCTTTTCCCGTACTCAGCTCTGTCCCGTGGCTTTGGGGAGCAGCGTTGCAGGGAGGGTGAGGGTGCTGTGCAGGTGCCATCGCTCTGGGGCTCCTCCTTCCAGTGCAAAACTCGTCAGGAGCTGTAATTATCCAGCAGGATAATTCCAGCCAGGCTCTGGAGATGGAGCTTGGAGCTCAGCCCTGGGATCGAGGGTATCGCTATTCAGGGCTCAGCTCCAGCTCTGTCCTGGGGCAAAGGGGAAAAGCAGCGCTCAGCATCCTCAAACCTTGGGAAAGTTTGGGTCTGTTCCCGACGGGACAGGCCGGGCTGGCAAAGTGCTGCTCCCTCCCCGCAGCGCCAGGGACATCTCAGCTCCATCAGCTGAACCACGGCACATTCCTTGCACAGGGCTGAACCCAGCAGCTGGTCCTCCCCATCCCGGGCAGAGTGTCCTTAACCAGTGTCACCCCAAGGAATTTGATGTGCTTGCCCTAATGGAACAGGTTGTGAACTGGGAGAAACCAGCTCTACTGGTAGGTCCCAGTCCAGGTTGTTAGATAGCAGCAGGAACTCACTGGGACTGGCATCTCTCCATGGATCTATGGAATCTGAAAATCTGATCTCAGCCGGGGCTGAAGCAATACCAGCTGGATGTCCTTGAGATCTGTCTGCTTCCTCCCCGGCACCCAGCTCGGGAATCTTGGAATCAGGGAGTTTGCCTGATTCCATGAGAACCAGAGCACAGCCCGTAAGTGAATTTTGCCTTCCTGGAATGGGGAGTGAGTGCAGAGAGGCCGTCGGGGCTGGTGGTTTTTGCACCCTGCTCTGAAAGCTGCCTGGATTTCCCGCAGATGTGCACCCACCTGCTGCGCTGTGACACCCGCGCTGCAGCTTTCACATCTGTAAATCACAACTTTGAACCCCCACCCTGTTCGCTCCGCAGTCTCAGGGGCAGATTTTCAGAGTTCTTACGGGTGGAAAAAGGCAGGAAAGCACTGGTGGGGGTTTTCAGCGAGGCACGAGTGGGCTGAATGCTTCAACCTGATGAATGCTGCCCACTGCTGAGAATGCCCCCAGCTTTCCCTGTGTTCCGAAGGGCTTTAAATATTTTTGCAAATCCAGAAATGGGGATGGGAAGCCCGAGTCCTTCAGGCATTTGGGCCACAGTTGTGTGGAAATTTGGGTGTGATGTTCCCTTTGATTTGGGAAGGGGCCACAGCTCTCACGTCCCCGGAGCTTTTGGAAGCACTACTCTGGATTTCTGTTTAAATTAATGCCCTGTTTTGTTTTCCTTCCAGAGGGCTCAGTTCTGGGGGCTCCCAGTGCAATCAAAGGCCCCGACAGGGTTTATCAGACACTCGCCAGGGTGGGCACAGGGTGGGCAGGGAGAGGGGCAGAGGCAAAGTCTCAGCACTTAGCCAGGAGTGAGAGGAGATCAGGGGCTCCCAAAGCCTCCTAATCAATACCAGCCTGCCCAGAACGAACATCTCTCCCGCTGCTGGAGCTTCAGACACTAAAAAACCTACTGTAAATGCAACATATCTCTGTGCTTCCTGCCAGCTGGCCCGGAGCCAGCCTATTTCCTTCAAAAAGAGGGATATTTATTTTCATCCTTTTAGAGGCAGCCAATTCATCTCAGACCACCACCAGCTAAAAAAGCTTTATAAATTAGCAGCCTTTTTTTTTTCTTTTTTTTTTCTTTTTTTTTTCTTTCCTCCTAATTCTCTCCCCCACCCTTTTAAATATTATTTTCCTTTGGTTGTTGGTGTAAACGCTGTGCCAGGACATGCGAGCCGGGGCGCATTGCGCCACACTCCCCTTTCTCCCCGAGCTGCAGAAACACAGTAGCAGCAGTGTCTCACGAAAGCCAGAGGAAACCAAAGCAAAGCCCGGCCGTGACTGATTCTCCTTCCAAATGGCGTAAGCAGGCCAACTTCAAACATGTGAATAATGAGTTATCTGTGCCTGACTTTGTTCGGCAGCACAAGGGACGGTGCCTCCCAACACTTCCCTCCTGCTCCCTCCTGTGAACTCCTGGGCTCTGATTTTAGCGGTGGGGTTGGTGCTCACCGAGGCTCGGAGGGCACCTCCGTCATCCTGCGTCATCTTTGAGTCCCTTCCAGCTCCCTGCTCTGCACTGTCCTCCCCTCCCTCCTTCCCTGGCAGTGGGGCTCCACCGAATTCCTCTTGGCTGGGAGTTTCCCCTGGCGGGTCTCGAGCTGGGGGTGGGATTGCAGGGAGAACCTGGGCGATGCTCCTGCCCTGGGTTAGAGGTGTGCGAAGATGAACCCAGCCCAGCATCTGCTGTAAGGGACAGGCCTGCTGTTCCCATAACACAGGAGTTTCACATGTGGCTTCTTTCTGGAGCACATGCTGGGACTTGATAGTCTAGCCGAGACTCAGACTGGGAAGAAATTCCAGCCTCTGCAGAGGATTGGCGTGTCTCTCTGAAGTACCTATTTTCAGGGCTACGGCAGGGATTTGAAAGGTGTTTTGCACATTGAGACAGAGTTCTATCCACTGCTGATTGCTTTCTTGTGGTCCCTTCTCACGGACGTGTAGAGACTGAGCCACGGCTTTGTGTGCAGGGGGTGCTCCTGGTGAGCTAGGCTCAGCCCTGGAGTTAGGCTGGGAGTATTTGGGCAGAGCCTTGGTGGGAGGATGCTGGAATGCCAGGGGGATGCTTGGATGCTTTGAAGGTGGCTGAGCGTGGCTCAAGCTGCTGTGCCAGCCCATGCCACCCTCTCCTGGCTCTCATCTCCTCCTGTCTGGAGCCGAGGCAGTGATCTGCAGCGTGTGTGTGTGTGTGTCCATGAACGTCCCTCGGCGTTTCCTCCGCTCCAGCTTGCCGCCAGCATTCCGCAGCCAGGCTCCTGGGGAGGGCCAAACCACTTCCCAACATCTGCTCTCCTGGCCCCCAGCAGCACGGGGCTGAGCCGGGGGCTGGGGATGAACGTGACACCCAGCTCTGAGCCCAGCAGGGGTGGGAGGAGGCTGTGCAGCTCCTCGGCTCTCATCTGACTCCGTCTACAGAGAAATCAGGGGGCTGAGGCTCCCACTCACCCCAGAGAGGGTTTTCTTGAATCAAATCTCTCAGCTCTGAGATTTTGGTGTCACTTGAGCCATGAAGTTTCTGGAGCCCCTTTCTGCCTTTGATTACTTTATATTCTGCACCTCAGTGATCTGGGGAAATCAGCTGCTTTTTGGAACTCCCCCCTCTGCTGCCTGGAAATCCCATCCCAGTCCCGGCTTGGGAAGCCACATCAGGTTGCACACTCCTAGAAGGAAGAGCAGGCTCTGTTTGGTCTTTGAAATATTTTAATGCAGAAAGCATGTCTCTAAATCATAGCTCTGAGGGCCTGAGCTCGTGTGGCACACACTGCTTCGCTGTCTGCATTCCAAGGAAACACCCAAAACTTCCAGTATGCTTCTTATTACTGGCCTAAAGTGTCAAATTCACGTCGGCTCTTCCAGCTGGGAAGTGTTCAATGGGATCGTTTGTTTGATATGCTGATACAGATCTTGTTATTACATCAGGATCGTAGGTGATCTGTCAATGTTTACATCATGTCATGTTCAATACTGGAGTTAACCGATTCCGAAACCCGATCCAGCGTTAAAACCCTGGCGCTGCTGACAAGGAGTGCCCAAGGTCAGGAGCTGCCACCATTTGATCGCACTGAGCTCTGCTGTTTCCATAAATATTGACCTGCGAGCCAGTGCTGGCCCAGCTGGAAATGCAGTGCAGAGCCTCCAACCCCAGCAGCAGCTTTTGAGCCCCAAAATTCACAGGTCAGGGTGATTAAGGTTTCTCAGACAGATTTCTTGGGATGAGGGCTGGGGCTGTTTGAAGTTGAGTGAAAATCCACCCACTGGCTTCGGGAGGCTTTGAGTCAGGGCTTGGGTGAAGGTAGAAACCACCTTCCTGTTCTCTAAGGTATGAGCTATTGTTCACTGGTTTCCTCTCCGTGACAGCTGTGGGCAGATGGGGAAGGGCTTTTAATGAAGCCAACCGCTGCAGAAATTAAAAAGCTCAGGTTGTTCTGATGAAAGAAACCCATTAACAGCGATTCTCTCTTGCGTGACAAAGTCTGACGTCCCCAGCCCTAAGTGTGACAAGCGGCAGGAAGTCCTGGGGAGACAGCCTGAGCTAAAGAGGGCTGGCAGGCCAAGTTGGTGGTTTTTAACTCATTCTCTGCCTTGTTTCACAGGGTTTGGGGCTGCCAGGTCCCACACGTGGGGACAGGGTGGGACACAGATTGGAAGGGGTCTGGGAGAGCTGGGAAGAGCCCTGATCCCACCACCCCTGTGTTTGACTGACATTTGCATCAAGTTTTCCGCTTTCTTTTCAGCAGGATAGTTTCAGGGCTTTGGGGCTGGTAATTGCTGTGTCTCCCCACAAACCAGCCCCTTCTAGAGGGTGTTTGCTGGAGGCTGACAAAGCCCACGGGGCTGTGCCCACGTTCAGACAGCGTGGGGGCTGGAGCAACCACAGTGCAGCATGACACAGCCACATGAAGCCCTTGGTCGGGTTGCACGGCTGAATAATCTCTAAAAACATTATCAGCATAGAGATCACTTGATATATTTTTTCAGGATTTTCCCCGTCACATGCCAGATAACACCACAGGATAGGGTTTGTGCTAAGATAGAGGAAGGGAATTTAATTTCCATTCGATTTCTGGGTCTTTGAAGTCCTTTTGGCTTTCCTGCGAAGCTCTGGCCAAAAAAAAAAACCTGGTTAAAGGTGAAATATAACCCTATTTTTCTTCTTCTGTGCTTAAATGTATAGTGAAATAATAAAATGTGGGCTAAACCAAGACACCTCAGTGCACACACTTTTCCCCTGGGGAAAGCACCATGTGACAGATGCTGTTCCTGACTCCAAAGGCCCTGGATAATGCAGAGGTGCCTGAGGTCTGGGGACACACAGAGATGACAAGAGATCGTTTATGGTGCTGCTTTGAGGTTTCCTTGGTTTACTTCACACAGCAGGGGAAATACATTTTCAAAATACCGCTGGGTTTTTGCTTTCTGCCGGGCTCGTCCTCACCAAGTTTTCCTCTCTGGTGCCAGCACGTTTTCCATTGGTTTAGACTCTCACCCCGCCAGAAGCCTGGGGATTATAGAGCTTGGAGGGGCTCACCGGGGTGTGGAGAGGGCAGAGGGGGGTCAAAGCCCCTCAGAAACTGTGGCTGGGAGGGGTTTGCTGGTGGGACACCCATGGAGCCCAGCTGGGAGTGTGAGTTCCCCTCTGGAGCTGATGCTCTTCCCTCCCATCCCAGCCGTGCGGCATCTTCGCAGACAGCCTGGCAAGTGCAGCCTGAGCCAGGCAAATGGGAGATCAGGAGATATCAGACGCTGGATTTAAAGAGGGGGAAGTGTGGGGACTTTCTGTGACTTTGCTATAAACTGACACCGCGCTCACAGAGCTGTGCAGATGTGAGGGGGAAGGGCAGGGGGGTGCGAGCGAGAGGTGCCTGAGTTCATCGCCTTTTAAACGCGCTGCTTTGCTTTGCTTTTCTTCTTTAAAAGCTACCAAGAACTGAGCTTGGCTTGGTGGATGTCGAGCTGTAGGATCTGATAAGGCCCAGCTCTCTGAAGTGCTGCAGAAGGGTTTCTTCCCAGCCCGTCTCCTATCTCCCGGCGTGCCTGCACATCTCCGGTGCCCCTGAGCGCTGGGATTGTGCCGGGATGAGGCGGTGCCACCTCGGGAAGGTCCCTTCGTGGCAGGTGCAGAGCTGGGGGTGTTGCGGGGCAGTCTGGCTGCGGCAGGGAAGGCACAAGGAGAAGCCAAGGTCTGAACCCCGCACTGATGTAAAGCTGAGGCTCCTCTGGAGCCTCTCCAGCTTTGTGCGGGTGTAACTGAGACTGGAATCCGGCCCAGAGAGAGCGAAGCTGTTTGGCGATGATTAATATAGTAAAATGTGAAAGTTATGTATCAAGTGCATTTCATGCGCCTCTCGCCTCGGGACAATTAGCATAAATTTAATAATTATTGCCCTGTGCCAGCAGCTGCTACCTAAGGAGCTGGGAGTGCTTAAGGAACGCTCATTAGCTGCTGCCCTGCCTGGGGGAGGTGGGTGATTAGTCTGCCCGCTTTATGGCTAGGAAAGAGGAACAGAGAGAAGCAAAGTGAGGTGGCCAAGGTGTGGTACCAGCGAGGGCTGATCCCATCCCTCCTGTGCCTCCTCCAGCCCCACTTGGCTCTGACCCTGCTGGGTGGGCAGAGCTGGGAGGGGGCTGGAGTAAGACAAGAGTTCTTTAAACAATGAGCAAACGCTGTAGAAAATACTTAAAATTCAATGTCTGCTGGTTCCCCAGTCCCCACTTTGCCAGGACATGGTTTCTCCTGCCTTGCACGTCTCCCCTCTGTGTTCAGGGTCAGTGAGGGCTGCAGGAGGCTGGTCACTCAGGCAGGGGCATCCTGATCCCGCTCCTTGAGCAGAGACTTCCTGGATCATCTGGGGCCTCCCCCGGGGGTCACTCTGTGTCCATCTCCCCCGGGAGCCGCTCTCTGCCGGGGCTGCCACCCACTGAATAACAGCAAACCACAGAGACAGAGGCTGCGCCGGCTCCCTGTGTAACCAGGGTGCTGCAGCCAAAGGGGAGCTGATCAGATACCAGACTCTTTTATCATGTTCCAGGGCACAGACAAAAGCTGGAAGACCAAGCCAAACCCTTCACCGACCGCTATGGAGAGCTGGAACGGCTGCGCCAGTCCATGAGAGTCACCCCGACAACACCCAACCCCCGCGGATCCCTCAGCACCCCGAGCCACTTCGGCTCCCAGGCTCAAACTCCAATCCAAGGTAACTGCCTGGGTGTCCCAGGGTCACCCCCGAACCCTCGTGTTCCTGGCTGAGTGGGAACAAGCTTCCCTCTGGATGGTATTTCAGAGCTGGAGTCCAGTTCTCCCCCCGGTTAAGGAGCTAGGGAGGGGTTTGTATGGATTTCTTGACCTTGGAAGCCGTTTTGCACCCATTAAGTCACTCTCAGCACCATTAGGTCTGGGTTTTGAGGAGCACCTGAGCAGCAGGAGCGCGAGGGAGATGAGAGCAGCACACTTTGAACCCGGCAGCTCCTCTGACATGAAGGCAGCCGCACTATGGTTATGCATCAGCCAGAGAGGGTGTTCCACGCTTTACATGCTAATCCCAACGGTTTCTTATCATTGTGTGGGTGCCAAGTGTGGTGATCCCTCGCCCGGCTCCAGCATAATTCCCCACACCGATGCACACCTGCACGGGCGCACACGCACACACACAGAGCCTTTGCTCTTCCCAGATCTGCCGGCGGCAACGAGCGCCCGAGTCCCTGGGCGTTCCCCAGGAATCTGCAGCTTGCTGCCAGGACAGAGGGAGGAATTGCCACTGGAGGTACCTGAGAGAGATCAGGCTGCTAATCCCAGAATTTCAGTCCCAAACTAAGCGAGGCATTTGGAAATATCCAGCTGCTGTGCTGCTCCCGTCTTTCTGCACAGGCAGATGCCACCAGGATGAATTAAGAGACCATTCTCCTGTTCTGTTCCGTGCTCCTTTTCCATGCACTTTTAGTCTCACTGGTTCTTTTCCTTCAGAATCCAGCAGAGATGCTAACAGGGCTTTAAGGAATAGCATTTAAGCTGTCTGTATTTGAAATTTTGGTGAGAAGTGGCCCTTCTGGGAAGGTTTCACAGAAAAAGTTCCCAAAGACTTCGTGCCGCGTTTTCAGAAGGGACGTGGTTGTTTGAAAGGCTCGGTGTCATTGGCAAAGAGGGGGTTTTGGGTGTAAAAACATGTTTGAAAATGTTACCCGAACTGTGAAAGCTGCGCCGCTCCTCCCAACCCAAAATTAGAGTGAAAATTTAATTTATTTCTCATTGAAATGCAAATCTCCACGCTTGGAATTTTCATTGATATTAGCACGGTTTATGAGAAGAACACGGGCATTTTGTGTAGGATTATCGTTTGAGTTTTTTTAAAAAAGCAAGAGAGAGAGAAAGAGTTTTCCAGGCCGGTCCTGTTGGCCACATCATAAAGAAAGAGATTCTTGGGGGAAGAAAAAAAGATTTGTATTTTAAATTAGCACAGCCCCCTGCAGTGCCAGAAACCCAAAGAGCGTCGTTTGGAGCAAAGAATCAGGTGATGACACAAATTCAACGAGAAAAAAAATGGAGTTGGCCACAAGCTACCGCCCCTGCCAAATTCCCAAATGTCAAGTGACAGCAGGACTGGAGACACACAAAATTAGCCTCTGAAATCATTCCTGCGGAGTGAATCCGAAGTCCCAGGAATGCTGCAAAAGGCGGTTTGTGCACGCTCTGCTCTTGGCTCCCTTGTTCCCAAGTCGGAGGAACCGTCTTAAAATGACTGTGGGTTCCTACCAGCGTAACTCGGAGCAGGACCAGCTCAGTAATTTTCATCTCAGCCCTGTCCTTTTGACACAGCTCTGGCTATGACCAATCATAATCATCATTTTAAAACCCCCTCTTTCTCTCACACACACACGGCTTATTCACAAAGATCATAATTTTTACCCGAGCAAGTGGAGCCCGGCCCGTGCCAAGAATAACAGGGGAGTTAACAGGCCTGTAATTCTCACGACTTGGCACGTTCTTGGGTAACACACAGGAGAGGCCGATTAGTGGAAAGCAGAACGAGATACCAGCTGGGAGGGGTGACGGGGCAGGCTGGGGTTCATCCGGCCCCCGCTATCTTTGATGGGGGTGCTTCCCAAGGTTAATGTTTTTAGCATCCCTGTGCAGGGATTAAAAAGAGGCCAGGGAGGTTTTCCCTCCACCAGTGCCCGGCTCCCTCAGCTCGTGTGCCGGGCGTGCTCGGCCTCCCTGTTCTGCTGACCGAGCAGTTTGCACAAACTGCCTAATCCGCTCGTGGCAAAACCAGGCTGGGAGCTGGGATGCTCAGAGACAGCCTCGGCGGGATCCCGGCACCCCAAATCCCTGAACACAGCACGTGGAGTTCGGGTTTTTTAGGCAGGCAGGAGACAGTGTTTTAATTTGGGAGAATTGGGGTTGGGAGATGTGTTCGCTCTGGCCCAGTCCAATCCCTCTTCCTTGGGAGCGAAAGCCGTGGCCGTGGGGGAGATCACGGCAAGGACGCTGCTGGGAGTGGGAGAAGGGTCTGGCCCTCAGCCACTCGCAGAGGCTTTCAGTAAAGCAGCCCCTGGAGGTTATAAATAGCCCCCATGTAAAATGATCATCCTGAGGTTAAATGGTCTCAAACCAAAACCCTCCCGGTAAGAGAAAGCCGATGGTTTCTGAAGGGCATGCCAGGAAACAGGGGAGGAGAGAGCGCGGCTCCGAGGCCGAGCGGATCGGATGCTGCTGTCTCCAGTGTCAGGGTATTTCAGTGGCTCTGGCCTTGCCTTGCCCCACTCAGATCCCTTGAGAGACTTGATCCCTTCCCATGCCTGCCCCCAAATGGGATGGACACCAGCGACCCTGCACACACCATCTCATTCCCACTTGCGCTGCTTTAGGCGGGTAAATAGGGTAACTCTGGGTTCACCCCCATAGCTGTGATGAGAATCTGGCCCAGTGGCTGGGCAGGTCTGACAGGCAGACCCCCATCCTCATCCAGCTCTGCTTCCCTGGCTTCAACTGAGCAGAGCCTCTGTTGAGGATTTGGCCCAATGCTTCTCCAGAGAGGTCTGGAAAATCTGAGTTTTTGTAATCCCAGCTCTGCCATCCCTGCAGCGAGACACCAAGCTGTCATTAGGATGGCTTGAAATGGTTCCTTATTACGGGGCACACGAAGCCAGAGCCTTGCGTGCCTGCTTCAGTCGAGTTTTGCCTTTTAGCTTAAAAAAATCAAGTAGCTCTCAGAAGTGAAGCAAGATGTTAAAGGGACTTCTTCTGTCTGCCTTCAGCTGCTTCTCGGGGCCCCCTGGCTCAGGGGAGCTGGGCTGGTGACGGACACGCGTCCTCCCCAGGAGCAGCCCCCAGTTCTCCACGTCCTCCCTTGCCCACATTTCGGCAGTGGCTCAGGCTGAACCATTTTGTTCCCAATGCAGCAGAGCAGGACCGCCCACGCTCGAGTTCTGTGGTGGAAACATCTTCAACCACTCAAAAGCAATTGTGTGCATTGTCCAGCAGCATGGAGGGGCCTTGTGCTCACCAGGACAATTGCAAAGGGATTTTAGATTGGATCTCCTCGGTGCCAGAGCGAGCTGTTTCGATAGATGCACTTCACGTCCCCCTGCACACTCCTCTTTTTGCTCCAGAGAAGCCACACTCCCTTGATTTCCCAGGGAGGACAGAAAATACTGGATCCTTTTGCAAGCCTCTCCTAGCCCTAGTGCCTGCTGAATGGTTTTTGGGACACTCTGTGTTCACTGGTGAAGAGCTTCAGATCTCCTGATCTGGAAACTGCTCAGCTTTAACCAGCTTCATTGCCATCCATTACTTCTGGCCAGTGCAACATTTTTATCATCAGCAGAATGCTTCACCGTATGCATTTAAAGTCTTTCTCTCTCTTTTTCTTTTAAAATATACATTTTTAAAGTATTACATTACTTTTAAGAAGCCTCTTGGCATAGGCAGCAAGTGCCCCTATTGTTTCCGAAATGCAACGTGGCTGCTCTGAGGTTAAGTCCTGAATTATGGGCCCAGCAAATACACTGAATTGCTGCTTCCTAATCCCTGTCCAGATTGACTTATGGTTTCTTTAAAATATCCGTTTCTTAATGGATAAAAACATTCTACCACGGGCAGAGACTAAATTGTTTCCAAAGGAAGCTAGGCAAGCATTAGTGGGAAGAAAACATATTGTGGGATTCAGCTTCAGCCTCAAAGGAAGGAACACGCTCGAGATGGGTTTCCTGCCTGCTTTCAGGCTCCTGTGTCTATCTTTAAACTGCTTTTCTGCTCCTCTCCTTTACATTTGTGATGTCCCTCCAGTGAATTTGGCATGGAACTGTCAGAGATGAACCACAGAGCAGTGCTGGACAGGAGCTTCCCCCAGGACAGAGTCCGGGCACCCGTGACTGCTGCGTTTGTGCCATGGCCATGTGGCCATCCCCCAGCCACAGCTCAGGGTGCTGCATCCCTACAGAACAGCAAGGAGTCCCTCGGGATTTGCCTCAGGGACGCCATCCTGCCTTTAACATGGGATTTTCCAGTGTGCTGGGATCTGCAGTGCCAGACTCAGAGGGGGTGGGGAGCCCCCAGCCCAGGGTGCCGCTGCCTTGCCGGGCCCTTGGCCGCTGGAGCCCCCCGTGCCATCACCCCTCCGCAGTGGGATTCCCATGGCAGACGTGGCCTGGCCCAAACCTGCTCGGCAGGCAAGGTGGTCTAGCTGCAGGCTGGGTTGTAAATCCAGCAGCTTCCTTTTATGTAGTCAGGGCTTGTTAATTTGTTTTAATACCCTTTGAATACAGGTAAAGAGCAAAGCGCGGGCAGGGCGGAGGGGATTGCCTGCAATCCGCGCTCAGCCCACCCACCCGCTCCAATTAGCACCGTTATTCATTAGCTCCGCGGGATGCAGCGGCGGGGATTGCGGGATGTGCCGGGCAGGGGGATGCAGGCAGAGGGCTCTGGGATGAGCGAGGCTGTGCCGGGAGAGGAAGCGGGGAGAGCTGGGCTTGTTTAGTCTAGCAAAGGGCAGGCGGGGAGCGGAGCTGATTGCTCTGTGTAAATACATCGAGGGGGTAAACACGGCGAGGCAGAGGAGCTAATGTAAGCTCCGGAGGACACTGCAGGCACAGGACATGGGGCTGAACTGGTTCTGCATGAATCCACACTGAAATTAGGAGCAGGGTCCTCCCCTGAAGGATGGGTCTGGAGAATTGGAGCATCCCAATGGGCCTGGAAGGGCTTGCAGAGGAGGTTGAGATGCGGTGCATGATTCACTGAGCTGGGAACACCTGGGAATTTCCCTGCTCTGCTGCTGCCCAGCGTATTTGGGGTGGGAGAGGACCCAGGAGCTGGGCTTGTGCTGCTCAGCGGGGTGGGTTTGGGGCCGTGTGTGTGTGTGCATGGGGAGAATCACAAAACTGAGCAGCAAACGTGCTTGGCAGCATTGAGGTGGTGCCGGGCGATGCTGTGATAAGGACCTGTGTGTTGTTGTGTTTTGGTTTGGGGTTTGGGGTTTTTTTTCAGACTCTGCAGAGGAAGTCCGTGCACCCAGTTAGTGAGCTGGTTCTATCAGATACAGAGCAGCGCTCCATGGGCGTGTAACAACGGATGCTGTTCACACCCTCCTTTTTTCTTCAACACCTCCCCTCCTCCCCCAAAATATATTTTGCTCTGTTTTACGTGGGCTGGGAGGAAGGGGCCGTTTTCTTTTTTAGTTGGCTCTGACTTGGAAACAAATGAACTTGTTAACATACATGACAGAGGCGTGAGAGCGTGCCTGCATGCGTGGGTGGGGAGGAGAGCGGCGCCTTCTCTAGAGATGAGCTGGGGCTTCACAGATCAGATGCATCTCGTGCACCTTCCCATGGAGATTCTCTCCTTCTCTGGCCACCTGCCTCTCCGTGCTCCCACGTGGAGTTGTTGTGATCAGGGGAAGGAAGCGGAGAGGGACAAAGGTCAGAAAAATGCTCAGAGATGGCTTGGAGGTCCAACATGACAGAAATGAGCAGAGAAAAACCAGCCCAAGGTATATCCAGAGCGGGAATGTCTGTCCCCACTCGTCACACACGTGCTGGTGTGTTATATACAGAAGCATAAAGTATCATTAGTGTTTATATTGTCGTCAATCACTGTGGAGTAAGACAGGAAAGGAGGGATTTTTCCCCCGGGGTAGATTTTTCATGACAATTTTGCAAGGCACACATATGCATAGAATTAGAACAGTGATCTATGGCCAGGCTGAAGATATTTTATATTCCACACACTTGTAGAGTGGCACACTATCAAGTTCCCTTTAAATTCCCTTTATTCTCTGTGTGTCTCACACACTGGGAGTATTTGTTGTGTAACACCCACACAAGCTCAGGTTTATTGCTGACTGGGCTCATCGGCCACCGCGTGCTCCCCACATCTCCAAGGTGGGGGCCAGAAGGTGGCATCTGGGGTGCTGAGGAGCTGCTCAGGTTCCACTCGTCGCTGCCTGGCCCCAGATGATCTGATAATGATGATCCTGCTGTACATCAGGCCCGGTGCTGTGCTCTGCCACGTGCCCGGGGTGAGCTGCTTGTTTAGGTGTCCCTGCAGCACTGAAGAGGTCCTGACATTGCTTTTGCTGCCCTGTCCTCCCTCCAGGCAGAGCAGAGGTGTCCCTGGGTTAGGAGGCAGTGGAAGCACCCGCTGCTCCGCTGGGATGGATGCACATCAATCCCTAAAACCACCTGCAGGGCCCATTGCCTCATCTCCTCAAAGGCTCCCAGGGACCTCCGAGCAGATCCACCAGCCCTGACCCAGCCAGGGCGCAGGGACCAGTTCCACTCCATCCAAGGCAGCTCCCAAACCCAACGTGGTCTTAAGGGAGGTGGCTGAACACACCCAGAGAAGCCTCTGTGGTTGGCAGCCTCAGGAACCAGCCCTTCCCACCTCATGGCCAGCCCTTGTCACCATGACCCAGCCGAGGTTTGGCTCCCATCAGGGGCATCTCTTTGCATTTATCTCCTCGCCACCCACCCAAGGAAAGACCTGTATTGTCTCCGAGGCGGAGAGAGAGCTGCTGTGTCACTGCAGCGCTGTTGTTTTATCTGGAAAGGGGCAGAGCAGCTTTCAAAGCCTGTTTCTATCCCGCCCCACGTGCGGGGGGACTTGGGGGTCCTCAAAAGGTGCAAATTGCAGCTGCACAATTAAATCATGGGGTGTGTCCCGGCCTCCGCGGTCCCCGGGGCAGCTCAGCCCTAAGGAGGAGACAGTGGCATTACTAATCAGGGCTTTGACCTTTACATGGCTTTTATTTAATACACATTCCACACTTCCCCAAACTCCCATCCAAAACATTGACATTTCCGCTGATAGATTGGGTCAGATTTTGGAGTAGTTGGGGGACTCAATTCACTCTTACAATGGTTAAATTCTTACAGCTAAATGGGCTTATTCAGTTAGTGCAGCAGCTGGTGTGATTTCGAGAAGAAAATAAACATTTCCTTCAAATATTTTGATTGGCAACTGGACAACTGAAATACTCAAGCTCGGATTGCCAGGGTCCAAAAAAGCAAATGGGGGCTGGACGGCGAGTAAGCGAGGGAAAACCGTAGTAAATCCTTGCAGGCAGCACTACGGAGCAGATGTGTGTGAGATGTGCTGGGGAAGGGGACAGCGAGATGGGGTTTTTAAAGCCCATTTTCAGCTGAGATTCCAAAGGGAACACAGGGTCCGAGGGTGCAGCTTCACCCACTCCTTGTTCCCTGGCTTTGCTCAGCAGCTGCTTGCTCCAGGTTGCTGTTTGATCCTGGCTGTGACAAAGGGTTCTTGCTGCCGAGTTAGGTGGTTATGGAGGGCGTTAATGGCCATGTTTTATTTGGATCTCGCTGGGGTTGTTTCAGTGATTTCCTTGGATGCAGGGCAGGGGCTGTGTGGCTCTGATCGGAGGCAGCCAGGATGGAGGGACAGTCGTGAAGTAAAGGAGACGGGATGGAGGGGCAGCCCTGAGGCAAGGACCAAGATGGAGGGGAAACCCTGAGGCGAAGGAGATGGGATAGAGGGAAACCCTGAGGTGATGGAGCCAGGATGGAGGGGGTGCTAAGGCGAGGGTGCTGAGCTGGAGAGACAGTCGTGAGATGAAGGAGACAGGATGGAGGGGCAGCCTGGAGGTGAATGAGACCGGATGAAGAGGCAACCCTGAGGTGAAAGACACGGGATGGAGGGACAGCCCTGAGGCAAGGACCAAGATGGAGGGGAAACTCTAAGGTGAAGGAGACAGGACGAAGGGAGAACCCTGAGGTGAAGGACACGGGATGGAGGGGCAGCTCCGAGATGGAGGAGAGGGGACGGAGGGGCAGCCCCGGGGTGCCGGCCCTGAGGCGATGGCGGCCCCGCCGCTGCGGCCTCGGCCCCCTCTGGCGGCCGCCTCCCTCCCGCCTCCCTCCCGCCTCCTTCCCGCCTCACCGGGGCCCGGCGGGCCCCCCCTGCTGGCGGCGGGGCCCGCAGCCGCCTCAGGCGGGCCCTGCGCGGGCCGGAGCCACCGGGGTTTTGTTTTTGGGCTGGTTTGGGGGTTTATTTTTAGCCTCGGACTGGTCAGGGAAAGCTGGAGCTGTATTCTGGACCAGACTTAGAGCCCCGAGGCCGGCAGGGATGAAAGCGAGCTGGTCACGGCCACTCGGATGCCTCACGGCTGTGCTGGGTGTGGATTTCCTTTGAGGGGTTGGCACGGAGGGATTCGCTTTTTGAGGGATCTGTCCAGGGGTTCAGAGCCTGGCAGGGCTCCCTCTCTGCCCACCCGTGTTTTGCAGGCAGTACCTGAGTGTCTCCAGGCCCCACGGCCTCGCTGTGCCTTGCCCGTCACACACACTGAGCCCCTAATTAACACTCTTACACACTCCTGTCTAAATTAGTAGCAGGGACCCACTGCCAAACGGTGCAAGTTCAGGCCAATAAAATGTAGCCTCCAAAAAAAACCCCCTCTTTGAGTGCGTTATAGAGGAAAAGGGAAATGTGCCCTGAGCGCTCAGGTTTGATTTCGATTTGCATTTTATGGAATATTATTTATGGAGCTGTGAAAAGTAATGAAGGAGCGTGGTCTGAGCGCTGGAGATTGTCATCTGGGAAGGCAGCGAGCAGCACTCTGGGTGTTTTGGGGGGTTTGGAGGCTGCTTTTTCTCAGTGTAGGGCTGCTGAGTTTTAGGGGAGGCATTCAGAAAACAGCACTTTTTCTTTCCAGTCCAGGTGCAGGCAGGATTTCTGTGCCATGCTCCTATCTCACACTGTGATGCTGCTGCATTGCTAAAGCCACGGGGCTGCGGTCAGGCTGCTTCTTTCTTGCAGAGCTGGTCTCCAAACCTCAGCTCCCAGTGCCTGGCAGCAGCTGTGGCTGTAGCACGGCTCCGGGATGGGTCCCAGCGTCCTGCTGGGCTGTGAAATCACCTTGGGAGCCCTTTTCCCGGCGCTGTGCTTTTCCAGCCAGCCCAGCACGGAGCAGGGGCGGCCTTGTGGCCGGGCAGCCGCTTCCACGGGCGCTTTCCAGCGCCGGGTGTGTGCAGAGCAGTGCGGTTCGGGACAGCTTTGAGCTGCTCCTCTCTTATCTCACCCCAAAGCCACAGCCACGTTCACAAACCAGGTGCTCCCCCGCCTTTCCCCTCTGTGGAGCCTGCGTGGGAAGGCAGGCGCTGCTGGGTGCCCGCAAAAAGGGCTGCAGGGGAGGGAGGATGCTCCCCTCCCCTTCTCCTTCCACGGCTGAAGGACTCACGTGGGATGAGAAGGGAGGTTCAGATCAAATCCCCTCCATACCTGCTCCTCCAGAGCGTGCCCGTGTCACTGGGTAGCTGGAAGGGATTAAATCAAGTGTTTTCTCCTGGGGAAATGCTTCGGGGCCTGGAACGCCAGCCCTGAGAAGTTAAAAATGCTTCATTGTAATAAATAGATCTAAAACACAGGTCCTTGTGCATGCAGAGCAGCCACACAATCCTCTGTGTGTGTGTTTGTGTGGATATGCATCTCCAAAACCAGCAAGCGTGTTTAGCATACTCACCTCACATTCTCCTGCTCTGAGGGATGCAAAATCCAGCTGATGTGACCAAAAAAAGTCACTTTTGAGGCTGGATGGCATCCCACTAGCAAAGGAGAAAGGCCCTGCTTTTAACAAGAGGAAAATTAAAGAGGTCTCAAGGACAGAGGTTTCGCTTCTCTCCTTGGAGAGCAAAACTCATTTCTCTCTGCTCTGATGCACCAAGGCCAGAGGTTCCTGGGCTCTGTCGGGAATGGCACCAGCCTCAGGACAGCTGAGAGAGCCACAGGAATGCCTCCAGCTCCTCAAAGGAGCTTGTGCTGTGGATTCCCACCTCTAACCTGGGCTTCTTGCAGGAGGATGGGATCCAAAGCCGAGGTCCTTCTCCAGTTCCAAGTTAGACCCTCCAGGAAAAGGCATGAGGGGCTCCATTATCCAACAGAGCTGGGGAACATCCCCACCACGCTGCCCCGAGTCTCCCTTCCCCCAGCAGAGAGCCTGAATTTCTCACTCTCTTTATCCTCTTGGAAGGAGAAAAATACACAGAGAACTCAAGCAGAGGGATATTGTGGCTCCTGGCTTGGGAGTTTTCAGCTGTGTGTTTATCAGCTCCATCCCCTGATGGTATCAGCACGAACAGGCCACCCACAAGAAGGCTTAGCAGGCTGGTCTGGGCTCCAGCTTTTCCTGCCTGTCTCCGTGTGTGTGTGTGTGTATACAGCAGGGATGGATGATCCCAGGGCCCGGCCGTCTGGGGCCTGCCTCCATTTATTTACTACACAGCTGATGTCATGGCTAAACATCTTTTTTTCTGTGTTTATGGGGTGTGCTGCTTTAATCTGCCGGAGATGAATAGACCCCTAAGAGAAGGCAGCTTAGCCATGTCCCTTCTTGGATAGGAAACAACAAATTTTAGGACAGGAAATGGGAGCAACTTAAACAAATGGGTTTAGGGTTTTTGTTTAAGTCCCCCCAGCTCTCTTCCCTGGTGGATCCAAGAGGTGCTTTTCCTTCCAATTCCTTGGGAATGCTCTAACCACCCCCTCTCCTCCTGCACCCCGCCAGGCACGTCAGAGCTGAGCCCCTTCTCGGACCCGCGGCAGTTCGAGCGCTCCTTCCCGACGCTGCCGGCGCTGACGGAGACGCGCTTCTCCGACCCGCGGATGCATTACCCCGGCGCCATGTCCGCCGCCTTCCCCTACACGGCCACGCCCTCGGCCACGGGCATCGGGGGCATCAGCATGACCAGCATGCCCACCACCACCCGCTTCCACCACACCTACCTGCCGCCCCCCTACCCCGGCTCCACGCAGAACCAGAGCGGGCCCTTCCAGGCCAACCCCTCTCCCTACCACTTGTACTACGGGACGTCCTCGGGCTCCTACCAGTTCTCCATGGTGGCGGGAGGCGAGCGCTCGCCCACCCGCATGCTCTCGTCCTGCACGAGCGCCTCGGCAGGGAACAACCTGATGAACCCCAGCCTGGGCGCGCAGAACGACGGCGTGGACGCGGACGGCAGCCACAGCAACTCCCCCACCACCATGAGCACCACGGGGAGGATGGATGAGTCCGTCTGGAGACCCTACTAAGAAGGAGCTCAGCGGGGCACCGATGTCTTTGACTTAATCAGCCTCCGTGGCTCCTTTTGGGAGCGACCAAAGCGATGCCAAGGGAAAAGGTAAACCAAAGTCTCCCAAACCCAAAGCAAACCAGGATCCTCTGCATGCAAACATCAAGCGAAGATGGACCAAGACCTTCGTTACATTTCAAGGTGAACACCCACGAGGCTTGAATGTGTCGCTTGATGTGGTTCCTTCCGTATGTTTTAGGTATGTGGATTGTACATAGGGAAAAAGCCCCCAAGGACGTGTGGAATCAGATGTTTGGTACTTGCAGAACACTTCTCGTTCATCTCACTCGCACCTCTTCCCCACACAAAGCATTCGGAAGTGAGGAGAAGCTCACCCTTCCTCTGCAAAATGGTTCAGAGAAGAGAAAACACCGGGGAGTCGTCCGAGCCATCTCTCTGCCAGTGCAGAAGGACCGAACTGAAAAAAAAAGGGGAAGAAAAAGAAAAAAACCCCCATTGTCTCCTGTCCTTCCCTCCCCGCTGGTGAAGGGTCCCTGAGCACCAAAGAGCAGTGGGGTTTGCAGCACAGCCGGGGGCACTGGGGCTCAGTCAGCCACATGAACAGGAGCTGTGATGTGATTATTGTTATTATTTGTTGACGACACAGGTTGTATTGTTCATTTTTGTGTCATTGTCGTCGTTTGTCAATCAGTAACGTGGCTGACCCCGGTCCTGGCCGACCCCTCCCCTCTATGTTTACACACGAGATTTACTTTTTACAGAGATGTTTTGTTTTGTTTGTTCACTCTCTTGTCCTGACCTCACCATTCAGCTCTTTGCTCCCCTTAGCAAACCTCAGTGATGGTGGCTGAAGTGAAGGCGGCGTTCAGGACGATCCGAGACGTTTGAGATGCACTTCCAAGGGGCTCAGGAGCCTTTGGCACGGCCTTGCCACCGTTCTCCAGGTGTTCCTTTCATCCCATCTGAGTGGCAACACTCGCAGCTGGTGGCAAAGCATCGTAATTCTGTTATGGTCCTTCCCCAAGTTCTCACCCACAGAGGATTAACACAACTTCTTATTTTGGCTCACACGTGTCAGTTCATCCTGAAAGCTCTGAGATCTGGAGAAAGGAGCAACTTCTACTCCTGGTGGTGGAAATGTTTTGAATTGATGCTGTGCAGCCTTTTCCATGCCCTCACCCTCCTGTCCCTCCCCCCAGGTGACCCCGAGCATGGGGATCTCGCTGTAGAGGAATAAGCTGATGAGGGGGCACTCAAGGTGCTGTTGGTGGTGGTGGCATCAGGTGGCATTTGCAGGGTCTGCCAAGCACCACCCACCCTCACAGCTGATACCAAAGAGATTGCAACCAAACAGGGCCATGATGGGAGGCAGCTGGAGGGGTGGGTTCCTCCAAGGCCGGGTCAGGGGCTTGGCTCTGATGCACAGCACAGGGTTTGTCACCTCCTGCAGGCCAGCTGTGCCTTCTGCTGGCGTGGGAATTGGGGCTGGATTCAGGATTCCTCGTGCTGGCAGGGCTGAGGGTGCACAGACAGATTCCTGGGGATCCATAACTGCAGAGCCACTGCCCCGCGGAGCCCTCCCCTCAGCAAGGGGACAGTCCCAGCCCCAGCACCACCAGTAACCACGCCTTTTAAAAATTTTTTTCCCATAAACATAAGGAAATCGAACCCCCAGAGCTGCCCTCCCAGCCCCTGTGCCTCAGTCACACCATCCCAGCCTTGTCACCTGTCCCCAGCTCCCAGCTGGCAGCCGGGCACCCTCAGCACCGAGCGCTGTAATTGCACTACCACGGCCAGGCTGGAGCAGCACGTCCTGGCTGCCCTGGAGAGCTGCCATGACCACTCAGAGTTCCATAAGCAACGAAGAACAACTCTTTTCAATAATAATAATAATAATAATAATGATAATAAGAAGGGGAAAAAGCCCAAGNAAAAAAAGCCTTACCCCAGCAAAACTGCAACCTCCACTTGCCTTAGCGCCGGCACTCGCCGGCTCTGGAGCTGCACAGGGCAGCCTGTGTTTTGATGCCTTTTTACATTTGTCATCCCATCCCACTGGTTGAAAGCACAAAGGAAACAAGGCATTCGTAGTTGTAGGTTAATTTAAGACTGTTTGTAGTGAGTTTAAAAAGAGAAAATAATAAAAAGAATGGCAACAATGTTGTTGTTATGACATATTGTCATGTGAAGGTGTAAATAGATGCACCTCTGTTGTATGCAAATGGTCACGAGACAGGCCAATGTTTTTTGCTTTGCACTATAATTTGCTTTTTTTTTTTAAAAAAAAAAAATGCACAATCGCATGTACAGTAAAGCCCCTTTGTCTGGCTCACAGAATATTTAACTATAAAATCTAATTTTTGGTCTTACTTGTTATAATAATATAATTCTTAAATGTGTTGAAGGATACGATTCTTAATAATGCTTCTAATACTTGTATGTGCAGGGTAAAATAACACCAGACTAAGGAGATGAGATCAGAGATCTTTGTAGATAAAGAAGGCTAAAGTTGTTGGGTTTTTTAATGGTGTCTCACGATGGACATTAAAAAAAAAAGATGCTAGTGATACCAAAAAATGTGGTTATTTGTGTAATACCCCAGCCCTACTTGAAGGTAATGCCCTATATTTAATATGTAGCCCAATTTTTAACCTGTAGCACTTGTCACTGGGGAGGGGGGAGGTGGGGAGCGGGAGAGGAAGAGGAGGGGCTGCTCCTGGAGAAATCCTTGGGAAAGCTGTGGCCGGAGGAGTCTCCCTGCTCTGGCTTCCCTGAGAAGGGCCGGGCTCCGCGGGGCTGGCGTGGGGACAGAGCCGCGGCTCGGGGGACAGTTCTGCTTTTCTGGTATGGGGTCATTTCTGCTCCGCTGGCCGTGGCCGTGGGCTCGGGCCGCCGTGTAATCCTGTCAATGCCATGTGGAACAATAAACAAATGGTTACAAGTGGCCGCGCTGCCTCCCGCCTGTCACTTCTCGCCGGGGGCCGTGCCCGGGGCAGGGGGAGGCTCCTCACGCCGCTCTTTCTCCAGCCTCTGATTTTCAGCTCATTCAGAGCACCCCGGTGCCAGATCCGGGGTCTGGGAGCTGCTCTTGGCCGCAGTTTGGTGTCCAGGGGAGGGCAGGCAGGGATGGGATGGGGTGGGAGGCCCTGAGCTCCTTGAAAACCCATTTGCACCTCTCCAGAGGGGTCCGGAGCACTCCCCGTGGCCGGGGGCAGCCCTGGCGGGGTGATCCCCGCATCCCCTCCCTGCCCTCCTCCTGTCAGCGCCGTCCCGAGCCGCAAAAGCTCCGCACAAATCCAGCAGCACCCAAACTCCCGGGGGGAGCGAGCCCGGACCCCTCAGCACTCAGCGCTCGCCTCCAGAGCCCAAATGACAGCTGAAAGGCAGAAACAAAAAGATCCCAGCCCGCAATAGGATCCGATGCCAAGGCGCTGCGGGCCGGGGCTCCCGAGGAGCCGGGGCACTCAGCGCCGGAATTATTCCTGAGCCCGGCGAAGGAGCGCCGGGGCCATTCCCGAAGCTCTGCCTCCCCTCTGCAGCATCTCCGTGAGCGTAGCCCATAGCGGCGTTTGCGTGGAAAGAGGGGAAAAAAAATTTGAAAAAAAAAAAAAAATTAGGAAAAGCCCAAACCAAACCACAATAAATGCTCGTACCCGGCTCCACAGCCCTGGCCAGCGGGAATATGTTCCAAGGAAAACCCGAGACACTGCTGCCTTTTCTTCACAGCTACCGGGAGAGGAAACACCCTGAGGTGTAGCTGTTATTTACAGGAACTTTCTGTTCCAAACGGATCCGTGTTTTTCTCGCAGGTTAGGGCTGCAGTGGGAAGAGAGAAGGAGAAGGAAAGGGGGGAGAAAGAGGACAAATAAAAGGGTTTTATTGTCCTGACACACACTGGATCATCCATGAAATCCATGGGGTTTTGGTGCTGGTGCCCATGGAGGGGATGAGGATGTGCTGGACCAAACCAGTGCCAGGGGGACAACAGCACCTAAAATCCTGATGGGAGGCCCAGGGAGCTGATGGTGCTAAATGTGCCCAGCACCTGAGGGCCAGAGGGGTGTGATTTTTATATGGGCATTATTTTTATATGGGTATTATTATTATTATTATTTGTGTTATTATAGGGGTGATATTTTCATCAGGCTGATGTTTTTATACGGGAGATATTTTTCCCCAGGCCACCTACCACACTCAGCATCCAACGTGCTGCTGCTGCATCGTGCTTCCACACAGGTTTTGCCCCAATTAATGGAATTTAAATGGGAAAGCTGGACTCCAGCACGGCAGTGTGGGGCTGTGGGGTGCATCAGCCTCTCCCAAAGGCTCCCAAATACCTGAGGGCTCCCACTGTTCCAGGGGGAAGCTGAAAAACAGGGCTGGAAGCAGCAGCGTGGGGCAGTCAGAGCAGGAATGTTTGGGTTTTCTTTTGCAACAGAAAACTGAAAGGGGAAAAAAAAATAGCTGGAGCTTGGAAAGCTATTTTTTGAGCATTCAGATATTAAATTGCGTGGAGTTTGGACTAAAAAATCTCCTAGGAAAAATGAAGACTATTTCCTTTGAGATCAGAGCTAACAAAAGTGTCAGCAAAAAGCTTTTTATATTCTCATTCCAGCCCAAACTCTAAAGCCCAGCCTCTGTTTTAACAACTCTGTTGTGTCCAGACTGCCTTGGTAAATAATCTTTTAACTTGCACAAGTTCTGGGGCTGCACAGGATGTAGGGAAGGATCCTGGCTCTTGCCTTGCCCACATCAAGCCCTTAATGAACCGTGCCCGAACGAGCAATCAGCATCATTAAGGCCCAATTCTGTTCATCTGAATGAAATCCTGTTCCTCTGAAATAGAACCAGATGGCCCTGAGGGGTGCAGAGCACCCATCCAGCACCCCCAGGGATCCCCTGGACCTGCAAAAAATCACCCCAATGATTCCCACTCTGGCATCATCTCCGTGGGCATCCACGGGGGGTTAATCCTCCTGCAGGGCCTTCCTGCTGGAAAGGATGGGGGGTTTGTGGGGTTGGGGTGGGTGTTTTTGTGAATGCTGCCTATTTAGAAGCTAAATGATGGAAAACATGGAAAATTCATTAGGGTGTCTGGGCAAGTGTTGGGTTACACGTCATTCACATCCACTTACTCAGCGGGACCTCGCGCCTTGGGGGAGAGATGTATTTATATACATTTATACACATGTATTTTATGCAGAGGAGTGGTTGGGGTTTTTTTCCCCTCCATTTAATTCCCAGACTGGCACAAAAATGAGACTTTTTGCTTCTCTTCAGAACTCGCTGCCCCCCTCGGCCTGGGCTCGCTGGGCTCTGTCCCCTTCCCACCCGTGGGAGGTGACCGGTGCCGTTCCCACTGCTTGGAAAAGGCAGGAGCTGCTAACCCAGGATCCATAAAGGGCAAATCCACAGCCAGGGCAGGACCTGCTGGCTGGGATCCCCAACTGGCTGTTCCTTCAGTGCTGGCTGGGGAGGATGGGAGCTGGGAGAGGAGCACTGGTTGGAGGGCTGGTCCAGTGCCCAAAGTATAAAACCCTAAAAAAAACCCCCCAATCCTTCATTCCTGATAACTCAGAATTTCTCCAGTTTGGTGCGATACAAAACCAACCCAGTAAAAGCATTGTTCCAAGGTCATGGGAGCTGTTTTGTTCAAGTTGTTTCATTTTCCAGGGAGCCCTTTCTCTCCAGCTTCAGCCTGTCCTGACACCACCCTCCAGCCCCAAACCACATCAGAGATGCCACCAAGCAGGGCCGTGTCACCTCCTGATGGCACCAGGATCTGCATCCCGGTGCTGGCAGCCCCAAAAACCACATCTTGAAAGCCTCAGCAAGCACCTCGTGTGCTGTTCTGTGATTTAATCACACATTTTATTTTTATTTAGTCCATGCAAAGCAAGGCCCCCGTATAACTGTTAATTCCTGCCAGCAGCAGCCTGGGACGCGGGGAAGGTGTTTTCTTGTGCAGAGGCTGGGCTGGGCCGGGAGATCAGAAGAGTTTAAATTAAAATAGGCTCATGTGAGTCTTTATTCTTGGCTTAGCCCACAGAAGCTAAAAACGCTGTTAAAGCGACGCAGCGCCGGGATCCCGCCGCTGTCAGACACCCGGCCCTGAGCGCAGCTCCACTTCAAAGCGCCGGGGCAGGGCACGACGGAGAGCGAGGCCTCATTAGCCCTGGGACTGCGTTAGATGGGCCGATAGCGGGCTCTAATTAGGGCGGGAGGGGCGGGCAGGGGAGCCGGGGCCGCGTCCCGTGTGTGAGTGCGCGGGGCCGTCCCGGAGCATCCCCCAGGTGAGCGCCCCGGGCGGGCACCTGCTGCGTGGGCCGGGCTCACGCGGGACGGGGCAGGCCCGCGTGGCGGGGGACGCGCGCCCGGCGGCTCCCGGAGCCTCCCGGAGGCACCCGCAGCTCCCTCCGCCTCCCGCCAGCCCCACCCGGGCACCCCCGGCCGCCGGGTCCCCTCGGGATGCGCCGCTCCCCTCGGGATGCTCGGCGCTGGCGGGGCGGGATCCTCCTGGGGAGCGGCTTGGGAGCGTCGCCCCCCCGCTGCTGCAGCCC
>VWZW01002026.1:50462-96502 GCA_013397115.1 Edolisoma coerulescens
GTGATCCCCCAAATCCCGGCCCTGTGATCCCCCAGATCCCGGCCCTGCGATCACCCAGATCCCAGCCCTGTGATCACCCAGATCCCGGCCCTGCAATCGCCCAGATCCCGGCCCTGTGATCACCCAGATCCCGGCCCTGTGATCACCCACACCGCGATGCCGACAGGGTGGGCGGCCAAGGATCAGCTCGGGGTCTCCATCACCGCACGGAGGTTCAGGGATCCCCCTCCGGAGATGCCGGGAGCCCCTTCCCCAGCCCTGGCCGGGCTCTGGCGGCGCTCCAGGAGGGATATTTCACACCAGCGCTACCAGGCACAGTATTTCCTTTCCATCTGAGCGATTTGCAAAGCCCCCGGGTCCCTGCACACATACACAGCGAGGGTTTTAATTCGGGCAGGAAAAGAACCACAGCAGAGCTGGATTTGGCTCCGGAGGGCGGTCCCGGAGGTGCCGGTCCCGGTGCAGCTCCCGGTGCTGTTCCCGGTGTGTCCCCGGGGTGGCTGCAGCCCAGACCCCCCCTTGGCAGGTTTTGCTGTTTGTCTTTGCAGCCGGTGAGTTTATTACAACCGGGAGCACCCAGGTTTTTTTCACTGTCTGCCATGAAATCGATACAGTAATTTCATTTCTCCGTCATAAATGAAATGAGCTGTAAAGCAAAGTTGGGTGTTTAAGCCAGAGTGAAAGAATGAATTGTTCTAATGGGGGACGTTAACGAGGGGATTAAATGTTCCTGCAAATCCTGGGGGTCCCCAGGCTGCCCCGACTGTCACCGGGCATTTTTGGGGCTCCCTGCACCCCTGCCTTGTGCTGCCTCAGACCTGTGTGGTCCAGCATCCTGTCCCCACCCGGGTGGGCAACAGGACTTCACCCGAGCCCCACTGAGGACCCCTCTGGGCATGGAGAGACTCCAGGGGGTTTGGGGCACTGGTGGCTGAGGGAGAGACCCTAGGGAAGGTCCTTGCTGTGGGATGGGGCTGGTGGAGAGCTCTGCCAGCCCCTCATCGCCAGCATCCTCATCTCCTCATCCTCATCTCCTCATCCTCACCTCATCCTCATCCTCGTGGTGACACCTCCACCTGGGGATAGACTAAAAGGAATGGGAAGAAGAACCCCAAACCAAGGAGATGTTTGTGACCAGCAGCCTCTCAGCTGACCCAAAGCAATTGGGGTTTTTATGCTGAATTTTGCACGGGGACACAAGCCCTGCTGCTTCCGAGGAGGGTGGGCAGAGGTTTCCCCTCCCGGGGCCAGGGGATGTTTTTCCCTGGCATGGAAGGCAGGAGGTTTGCCCAGCTCCACACCATTAAAGATAAAGCCCAGAATTTGGTCTTTCCTTTCCTGCCCACAGCCTGGCAGCCCGACCTCGGGAGTCCTCCTCTCATGGCAAGCGCCCAAGACCCCCAACTCCCCTCCTGCCCCTGCTCCATCATTTATTTTCCAGTGGAAAATAACCCAGCGCTGATCCAGAGCACTTTGACAAGTCCAAAAATACGAGGCCATATTATCTTTAAACCATTTTTAAAAAGCCCCACAGTGAAAGCCCTATCGGAGCAGGAGAAACTCCAGCCAAGTTCCCCACGTCCGCCCCCTGCTCCAGTTGTATTCCCCTGGAAATCCTCGCAAAGAAAAACACAGGGCCTGAAAAAAAATTTGGTTTTCATTAAAACCCTCGAATGTGAGGGGTTCTGTAGCTTTCAATGGGGCTTTGATTCCTATAGATGATGGAATGTTTTCAGAACATTTAAAAAATGTTCTCCACCTTTCTATCTTATATCGGCGGGGAACTGCGCCGGCGTTTTTCTCCCTGATAGAAGTGGCGAGGGCTGGGTGCAGATCCAAACCCTTTCCTTTATTTACCTTGAGGTTTCGGTTTAAAAATGTGATGATATTTTCTTGTGGCTTTGGAACCAGAGGAGATAATCCACATGGGGGGAAAAGAAATGGGTGGAAAACGCTGCAGGAATTTTCTTCAAGGGGGGATTTTAATTATTAATTTCTTTTTTTCCATGGAGAGGAAGCAGGGTCACTCAGCACATGCAGGCACCCACGTACCTCTCTGAGCTACGGAGCTGAGAGGCATTTCCAGCCCTCTAAATCATCTCCAGCTTTGTGGAGGTTGCCTAAAGAGATGATTTTATTGCCCTGTTCCATCCCGGCTCCTGGGTGCACCAGCTGGTGGCTTTTCTAAATCCCCTTTTATAGGAGATCAGCCTTTTTATGTAATTTAATTCCATTTTTTTAGTGAGTGTAAAGTAGGTTCCTGGCCTTGGCATTTTTGAGGGTGAGGTTTAAAGGGCTGGAGAGAGCCGAGGTGCCCCTTCCCATCACCCCCAACCTCACCTGGTGCCAGCGATGCCCGAGGAGCCCCAGGGTGCTGCACGTGCTCCGGTGCCAGGCTGGGACAGCCCCGTGTCCCCTCCAGAGCCAGGGGTCATCCCCACCCCAGGGAATGTCCCCAGGGCCCAGCCATCCGCAGGGATCTCTTTATTCCAGCTTTTTTCTGCCGCTGTGCCCAAGTCACCACCCCGTGTCACCCTCCAGATCTCGCCAGGAGCCAGCGCTCCCCTCCTCACACAAACCCCACCCGAGCTGGCATTTTGGGGTGGCTTTGTGCTTTTTCCGGCAGGAAACCCCAAACCAAACCCCTTTCCTGCACCTCGGTGGGGCTCTGGGCACGCGGCGCGGGGAGGAGGAGGTGCGAGCCCAGCCCTGGGCGGCTGGTGCCGAAATTGGGCACCGTGCCGGGCTGGTCGGACCGGTCGGGCCGGCTGAGCCGTGCCCGGGGCACCCAGACACGCCGTGCTCGCCCCTATCGCTGTCCCTACCCCTCCCCAGGTGGCAGCTCAGCCTCAGCTCAGCTCAATTACCGCTCATTAATCACCGCCCCAGAAAGGGCCACCCAGGCTGTGGTGGCCCGGTGCCACCGCGGGTGCCCGGCCCCGCTGCCCCGCGCCCGGGCAGCACCTGCAGCGCTCCCAGCCTGGCTTCATCCCCGATTCCTTCCCTGGGATTAGAGGGATTTGAATAAACGGGAGGGAGCTGAGCACGAGGTGCCAAAGCCCGGCCCCAGCCGTGCCGTGCTGACCCAGCGCCTTGGGAAGAGGGTTTGGGGCTGGGTTTGGGGCTGGGTTTGGAGCTGGGGCTGGGTTTGGGGCTGGGTTTGGAGCTGGGTTTGGAGCTGCTCCCCGAGTCGGGGTCCCTGCGGGTGCTGGGGTCCGAGCAGCAGCGCTCTGGGGGGGCTGGGATGCGGTTCCATGGGATGCGGTTCCATGGGATGCGGTTCCATGGGATGCGGTTCCAGGCGAGCCCGGCCATGGGGCTGCACTTGCCGGCCCTTCCCCAGGCGGGGATGAGCCCATCACAGGGTGGGAACAACGCGGGGTCACGGCTTCTCCTTGTCCCCCCCACAGCTCCTGGGCTGCCAGGGCAGGGGGTGACGGCTCTGCCCATCCCTGTTCCATCCCGGCTCCCTGCCCCGGGGCTCCGGGAGCCGAGGAGAGCGGGAGTGTGCCAGAGCTCACGTAGGCAGGAGGAGCTGCCGCCTCTCCAGGGCGGGATGAGGACGGGATAAGGACGGGACACGCTCCCCTCTCACTCCGGGCAGGCACCAGCAGCAGGACACGAGGCCAGTTCCAAGCTGGGAATGCCCAGAGCCCCGAGCAAGGAGCCAAACCCAGCATCCGGCTCCCCTCTGCCACAAGAAATACAAATATCATTAATTTTTTAATGTCTAATTAAGAAGTTTTAATGTGCTCCCCCGGCACGAGGGGCACGGCAGCTGCCACTGGAGTGGAGAGGTTATGAAACACCCCCATGGAGCCTTGATGGATTTGAGGATCTCTGTTAATTGTTAATTAGCACGTGGAGCTGGGCTGGGTTAGTGGCCAAGATCCTTGTGTGGCCATGGACCACCACAGCATCCCAAAAGAGCATCCCAACACAGCATCCCAAATCAGCATCCCAGCACAGCATCCCACAGAGCATCCCACGGATTTGGGTGGTGCTGAGCCCCTCTGGAGCTGAGCAGCCACAGCTGGGCCATGGCTGAGCCCCCCCAGGTCCCTCCCAAGGCTCCAAACAAGCTGAAATTATCCCACTCAAAGGCCCCTCTGTAACACAGCCCAGGTTTGATCTGTGCCTTGAAGAGCTCCAGCATTTGCCTACGGGGGAAAAAAACCCTTATTAGATTAAAACCAAGCCCCTCTCCATGAATCCTCTCCCTCTTCCCAAGCCCGGTCACTTTAAAAGGCAGAGATGGAAAAAAAAAACCAGCCTGGGATAGGTTTAAAGAACTCAGCCCTTCCCAGGAGATGCCTCAGCCTGCTGCAACCTCACAAATAAACTTTGCTTTATACCTTTGACTCGTGGCACAGTTTTGGCAAATTCAGAGCCCTTGGATGCAGCGTTTCCTGCATTCCCGATTGCTGTCGGAAGGCTTGGGAAAATATACAGGTGGAGGGAGTAAATTTAACTCTTTGCTGCCCTACCTCACCCCCCGAGTCAGAAAGAGCTCAGGGCTGCTCCAGAAGGGACCAACATTCCCCGATGGGGAACAAATCTCTGCTTCACAGCTGCAAAAGGATTGTTATTCTGGGTTTTTAAAACAAAAAAACAGGGTGATAATGAGAATTTTTGTGTGAGGAACCACAGCCCCAAGCCTCAGGTGAGGCTCAGGGAGGTCTGGACTGGCCGAGGTTCATCGAGGAAAACCCGGGCTTAGTGAGTCCAGTTTAATTCCCTACAAATGCCAGCGGCCCCGCTGGCCACAGCTCGGCTAGAAGGCCAAATAAATGCAAATAAAGTAATAATAATTAAACAAAAATAACAAATTAAAAATGTCAGCCAGGCCTTTTGGGCCTGGACCAAGCACAAGGAGGAAATTCCAGCCCCTCCGTGCCAGCTGCCACCGCAGGAAGGTGCTGGAGGTGCCCAGAAAGTGGCTGGGAAGAAATGCAGGGGAGGGGAAGGACACATCCACACCGGGATGGAGGGGCTGGATCCGGCCTCTCCTTCCCTCCAGTCCCAAATATCAGCCTTGGCCTCGCTGGAGCCCAGGGACAGGAGCACTGGATGTGTCAGCCAGGACATTGCTGAGGGACAGACGCGTCTCGGAGCTCCCGAGAGCCTCCCAGGAGGAGCAGGAGCTCCAGACCTCCCAGGGGAGCGCGGGGGCAGCTGGCAGGGATGCAGGGTGGGAGCAGGGATCCTGTCTGGACCACGGTGCCTTTGCTGGTCCCCGTGGCTCCAGGGCCACCAGCGTGCAGAGAATCCCGTTCCCAGCCTGCAGGGACCCGGGACAGCTGGGGCGGGAGGGGATTACTCATCCCCACAGGGACTGCGGCTCCCGGGGGAGGAGAGGATGTGCCCCATCCTCCCCTCCCACCAGGGGTGGATTTTTTCCTCTCTGGGGCCAGCTGGGACCTCGCTGAAGCACCGGACGGCCCCGTCCCTCCCCAGCTCAGCAAAGGGACCTCGGGCACCCTTTAATGCAGTGACGGGGATTTGGAGTGGGTGGAAAAAAGCCAAAAGATCATCACGGGACCCGGCCGGGGCCCGGGCTGTCCCCTCCCCTGGCAGGGACAGGCTGGTGGCCCCTCGGGGCCGGGCAGGGCCGGAGCCGCCGGCGCCGCTGCCGGGAGGTTTCGGAGCGATGGACAAGACAAAGAGAGGGCGAGCAGACAGAAACCTGCCCCAGATGGGCCGTGCGGGGCTGGGGGAGGACGGGGAAGCTGCAGGCTCGGAGCTCTGCCCCAGACTGAGGCAATGACCTCAGGCGCTGCTTTCACCTCGCTCCGTCTCGGCAGATCCGGGTGAAACGCTGCCCCCGGTGCTCCTGGGCTGTGTGGATGGTGAGTGGGAGCAGGGGCTGTCACCAGGGGCTGTGCCAAGGCTGAGCCACTCCAGGGCCCGGCTGTCCCCAGAGCCACTGGGCTCGGGTGTCCCCAACACCCCTCATCCACTCACCCCACTCTGGGAGCAGCCCCAAACCCATTTTCTCTAAAAGAGGGGAGAAATGCAGAACTGAGCCCAACCTGGCTTTGCAGCGGGGGGGAGGAAATTTGGGCATCAGAGGGGAGCTCCTTCACTCGCCATCAGCCCCCTCCTCACATCTCCAAGGGATGGAGCAGCAGCAGCAGAGCCCCTCTGGCCACATCAGGAAGCAACACCAGGAGCTGGGAGCGGGACCGGGAGCCGGGGGCAGGAGCAGCTCCCTTTGGGGCCCAAACCCCAAATTCCCTCCCTGCCCTGCACCAGCCCTGCTCTGCCCATGCCCATCTCCCGGGCCCTGTCCCAGCTCCCGCTGCCGGATGGACGCGGCTGTCCCCGAGCCCCCCGGGGTTTGCCGGGACGAGAGGAAAGCGCAGCCCGGGGAGGTTGTCCCGGTCACTGGCGCAGGCACTGCCGGAGAGAGAGCAGGAAAAAGGGAACCTGAACCAAACCCACCCTCTGCTGGTTTCTGGGAAGGGTTTGCAGTGACCACAGGAAAAACACGCAGGGCTGGGCAGCTGCCCGGGCTGGGCAGCACCTGTGGGGTCACAGCCTGGCCTGGGGACGTGGCACAGCGGGCACTGCCAAGGAAATGCCCGGCGGGAAGGCAGGAGGGATGTGCTGACCCCAACGCCATCATTTCCCACCCACACCCGGCACGGAGCCTCCCTCCATCCTCTCTGCATCCCCCTGCACGCACCAAGGTCCACCAGGGCTTTTCCCGCTTGGAGAAGCCCCTTCCCACTCCCAGCGCCGCTGTTTCACAGCAAACTCGGGCTGTTTGGGGAGCTCTGCTTGGCGCATCGGCCGGGGAGCAGCGCCGGGATCCCTTTTCCCTCGGCTGGGCCCTGTCAGGGCAGGGCGCTGATCCCTCACCAGCGGCTGCAGCGTCCCCAGCTCGCAGGGAAAGTGGGAGGGGAGGCCGGGCCGAAGTCCCGGTTGTGAAATCAGCCCCGGTACCTGCCCGGCTTTGAAATGCAAAGCGCTCGGCTCCGCTCCGGCAGCGCCGCTGCGGTCTGAGGCAAACAAAGCTCTCGATACAAACGGGCTGCAGTTGCTGATCAGCGAGCAGCTTCAGACCGAGAGGCATCTCGCATGCAAATGGTATTTACCGCTAATTAAATGCACAAAGGAGGTTTTTCCAGGCATCCAAGGTTGCTCCTGCAGAGTCTGAACTCCCACACACGCACACACCCAGCGCCTCTGCAGAACGAGGGCTTTTTCTGCGCACAAAGCACTTCATTTCCATGCGCGTGGATTGGGCAACGCTGCCATTCCCAGCTCCCTTCCCTGCTCCCGCCGGGGACATCCTGATCCAGCACCGGCTCTTGGGGCTCCCGGTTCCACCCCCGTGTCCAGCTCGGTGGGAATCACAGCACTGGGACACTCAGCCCATTTCCAGGTTCGGTGGAGCTGGGTGAGGTCTCACAGGTGCTGGGCGCCTGCAGGTTTGGGGAAAAGGTTTTGGTTTGAGGGACAAGATCCACAAGGTCCCATCTCCCAGAGGGAACCATGAGGCCACTTCTCTCCTGTCCTGTGAGGACAAAGTCCCCTGTCCCGTGAGGATGTGGCGCTGGTGATGCCCCTCGAGCCAGCCCAGGGGTTCCTCTGCCCCAGCTGCTCTGGGTCAGCACCAGGGTGTGCCACACACCAGTGCAGGTGCTCGAGGGGTGTCCCAAGACTGGGACTTTTCCCTTCCTGACTGGTTTTGGGGCTGCCACGATCTGATATGGGCCAGAAGCCACCCCTGCCCACTGGCCAGGAGCCATCTCTGTGAGGAGTCGTCACGGGATGCGTTTGGGATGGGTCAGGGGGGGTGTCCAGCAAAGGCCTCAAGGCCCAGAGCTGTGGACAGAATTCCTGACACAGCAGAGCCCCGTGTCCGTGTTATGTGCAATCAGGGAATGATCAAACTGTGATCGAGGCAGGGGGGGATAAAACCCCAAGTCCAAAGCTGGGACATCCCAGCGGTTCCCAGCCCCGGGGGGACGCAGGGGACACTCAGGAGTCAGACACGGCCACGTTTCACAACTGCCGATGGCTCGAGCTCCCCCCGCCACCACCACCCACGTTCGGGGTGTGTTTGCAACGCCGAGATGTCGAGTTTGTATCTCCTGCTCATCTCCAGCTGAAGAATTCCTGCTTGTTTACTGGTCCTCTCCCCCAGTCGCAGGATCCCAGTCCAGCAGAGGAGCTTTCATTTCCTGGGGACATCTTGCATTCATTAGGACATGTTGTTATTGACTTACAAGGCTGCTAATTCTCAAGGTCCAATTTAGCCCTCAAAACCACGAACATGTGTGCTGGGGAGTTGCTACATCCCTGCCAGCAGCCAAGCGTGCTCAGCAGGCACAGAGGGAGCCCAAAGTTAAAGCCAGGGAGGTTTGGGACCTCTCTGCTCCGTGCTCAGGATCTCCAGCCCTCAGGGGCACCTGCACTGGTGGCTCTGCAGGGGACACCGCCGCCACACCAACCCAAATATTCTGCAAACGGGAAAAATAAGCTGGAAAACAGCTTGGGAGACGCTGGGGGGTGACGGGGACTCGCCAAGGGGTGACAGGGACAGCTGGACCCCCAGAGCAGCATCACTAAGGCTGCAGACAGAGGGGACAGCGGGCAGCCCCCGGCTCAGGGGCAGGAGGAGCAGGGGCAGCGCCGGCAGAGCCTCTGAGGAGCGAAGCCCCGTGGGTTGAGGAGTTGCCTCAGTCGCACCGGCGACCGCAGATGGGCTCCTTGTCTGGGTGAAACAGGTTCGCTTAACTCCCCATCTCGGGTATCGCTCCCTGCCTGCGGTGCCGGGGGAGGGCAGGGCCCTGCGCTGCTCCCGCAGCCCCACTGCCCGTGTGTATAAATACATATAAACACATATAAACACAAATATAATGGATGGTGCGGAGAGAGCGAGCTTAACTCGAGCCCCCGGGGGCACTGAGTCACCTCGGAGCTGGATTAAAGTCTGGTGGCTGAAGCAATTCCAGCCCCCGGCTCCGGCCCCACCCCGGCCGGGAAGCTGCAGCCCCCGGTGGCGGAACCACATGGAAGCGGCGCCCGCCCCGCCGCGGTTCGGGCTGGGCAGGGCGAGCGGCGAGCGGGGCCGGGCGAGCGGCGAGCGGGGCCGGCCCCGGGGCCGCGATGGCTGCAGATTGCGAGCGGGCGGCGGCAGCCCCGGAGCGGCCGGCGGGGATGTGCTGGGTGCGCCCGCGGAGGGAGCGCTCCCGGCTGGGACCTCTCCCCTGTCCCCAGGGCGGGCACGGCCCTGGGAACGCTTCTTCCTCCGCCAAGAATCCGAGACCCCGCGCGAAGGGAAAAGAAACGGAGCCGAAGGTGCGGGTTCTGAGCTGGGACAAAGGGCGACCCCTGCCCCGGTGTTTGCAGGGAGGAGCTCCCAGGAAACAACAGAGCAGCGTCAGCACCCAGCGGGCTCAGGCAGCTCATCCACCTTCCTGCAGGGACCCTGAATCCTGGGAATGGGCCCCAGGCTCACCCTGAATCCCGGGAATGGGCTCCAGGCTCACCCTCAATCCCGGGAATGGGCCCCAGGCTCACCCTCAATCCCGGGAATGGGCTCCAGAGGCTGACCCTGAATCCCGGGACTGGGCCCCAGGCTGACCCTGAATCCTGGGAATGAGCTCCAGGCTCACCTTGAATCCTGGGACTGGGCCCCAGGCTGATCCTGCTGCTGCAGGAGTGCTGAGGCCCCTTTGGAAATCAGGCTCCTCGAGTGCTGCAGGAAGGTCAGGAGCTGCTCCAGGAGCTCCTTGCCAGAACCAAATCCCAGGAAACCCAGCCTTGGGCTCCTCCGAAGCATCGATTCTCAGGTCATGGCCAAGAGGGACGGGAATTCATTACCATGGATTTGGAAAATGCAGATGGAGAGGAGCTGGGGCAGGACAGAGGCACCTCACTGCAGGCAACCTCTAATTAAAGGCTTCAATTAATTCTTCCCAGGGTCAGGTCACCACTTCAGTGCCCCTCAGAGGACTTTGTCCTGGGAAAATCCCAATCCCAGCCACGGCTGGGAGCACGTGGGTGACATCAGAGAACCACCTGCTGATCCCAGGATGGGACAATAACCAAAAAAGTCCCTTTTGGCATTAAAAATCTACATCTCACCCTTGGAAAAGCAACCCCAAAAGCCTTTGGTTGGGGATAGACATCTCCAGCTGCAGCAGAGGCTGTTCATGGAGATCCAGGAGAGATGGCAGAGGGTCTTCCCAGCACAGAGCCAGCGCTTGAGGAAGCTGAACAGCTCTAAATTGTTTTTAAAGGCCTTAAAACAGCAGCTGAAAAATCCAACGGGATCATTTCCTACCGGACATATTTGGGAACGTATTTATTTTATATCTCGTGAAAAAAAAAAAAAAAAAANAAAAAAAAAAAAAAGAAATTCCAGGATGGAAGTGAGAAGCCAAAAAAGGGAAAAAAAAAAAGAAAAAAAGGAGAGGAGGGGGAAAGAAAGAAAACAAATTTGAACTGGGCCTGTTTTTCGTGCAGTATTAAATCTCCAGCACACAATGAATCATGCAGTCCTCGGCCTAACAAGGAGGACTCCAGAAAGTCTGTAGGATGAAGGAGTCACTGGAGACTCCAAGAAATACGACAGGCTTGCTCCGAAGCTCACAAAAGGTTTTTTTAGTAAAGGAGAAAGAAAAGAAAAAAAAAAAAAATCTCTGAAATTACAGCCCTACAAGAGCGTCATTTGTATAATCCCTCTCAGGGCCGGGGGCTGTTTTGCAGCTCTCAACAAGACCAGCAGCAGATGACAGGAGCCAACCAAAGGAATATGGATGTGAACTCTTGTCCCACATCCAGCGCGTGTGTTTACGGTGGGACAGGGAAGGCCCCGGCCAGGACGAGCCCACAAACCCCAGAGAAGCAGGGCTGGAGTCACCAAACCTGTTCCCTGGCCCCAGGCACCCGGTGTTTGCCCAGCCCGATGTGTCTGGGTGCTCCAGCACGGCAGGGGCACTGCCCCAGCAGCTGGGGCTTTTTCCAAGCATCCAACCTCAATCTGCACCCTTGGTTTCCTCTCCCCGGGACAGCAGTGCCCTCCGTGGGGATTGGTGCCTCTTCCCAGTCCTGGTTGCTCCAGATGATGCTCCCTCTCCCTTCCTTTCTCCCGCTCCAGGCTCCCAGTCCCTCCTCTCTTCCATGGAATTCCAGGAAAAGCCACTTTAACCTCTCAGGTCTGACCTCGCAGCCTCCAGCCCCGACTTCCTCGCTCAGGGCAGGACAGCACAGGGCAGGAAAAGCCTCGGGGAAGCCTCCAGCAGCTCTGGCCCAGCCTCTCCTGCCTCTTCCCATGCTCAGCGTGTCCTTACTCGGGGCAGGAGCCACATCCCTGTCTCTGGGGCTGGAGATCCTGAGGGATGGAGCTGAAGGAAGGTCCCTGGTGGCTCTGAGATTGAGTTGGGTCTGGAGGGAGGGTGCAGAGCCAAGAGCTCGCCAGGATCTGAGGAGCCCAGGAGCCCTGGCAGTGATTCCAGCCCTTCCAGAGCCCACAGAAACCAGCAGGGAGAACCAGCCATGGGCACAGCAGAGACCAGAGCCCCCTGCCCACGGTCCCACCAAGGCTCCCCAGCCCTACACTGATTTCTCTGCTACTTGAAACCCCCACGGCACAGCAGCACTGCCCTGCCCCTCTGTGCTCCAGAGCAAAACCTCGGGATCTGCACCAGCAAGAGGCAGCTGTGGGTCCTGGGCAGAGCAATCCCTCCTGCCAGGGGCTCCTCTCCCTCCGTGCCCTGGCAAGGAGCAGCCCAGCTCCAGGAGCTCGCCCGCACATCCCGGCCGGGGTGAGCCCCAAACCCCGCGGAGCAGAGCAGAGGAATGTCACACCCTGCCCCGTCCCACCGCGCTCCAGCTGGGGCCGTCCGTCTCTGGGACCCGTGGAAGGAGGAATGCACGAGTCAGCAAAGAGCAGGGCAGCTCTGCAAGGAGGGGGCTGCCCTTTTTTTGGGTAGAACAGGCTGCAGGAAGCAAAAGGTGAAATTGTCCCTCGGCTCAGCCCGGCCACCATCCAGGCAGAGAAACACTCCCTGGTTTTGCTCCATCACCACCATCACAGGTCCTTCTGGGAGTGACTTTGATGCAGGATGGATGCACTAAAAACCCGGGGAGGGGCAGAAAGCTCAGCCCTGGGCAAGCACAAGCACAGCAAACTCGTTCTCTGGCCTTTCATCTGCTTAATAACTCTCTGTGGCATCCCGAGAAACCTGGGAATGGCAAAGAGCAGGAGCTCGTCTGAAACAGGGATCCACCTTCTCCACGTGTTCCTGGCTGGGATGGGGCACGGGGAGCTCCGTGGGGACAGGTACCAGGGAGCAGCAGAGCCTGGGAGCAGCTGCTGTGCCACCAAAGCCTCCACGGTGTTCAGGCTTTCCTAGGTGGGAAATGGGAAGAAGAATTATTGCTCTGATAACACCCAAAGGGCTCAGAGCCAGGGAGCCCAAAAAAAACCTCACCCCAAAGTACAGAAAATCACCAAAAGGAGTCCCAGGGTCCACCTGTGGTCACCTCTGCATCCTCAGAGCGAGGCACAGCTCAGCACATCGGGACGTGGCAGCCCCTGGGATGTGGGGACAAACATTTCTCCCAGCCGAGCCCAAATTGTCCCCGTGTTCTCCCCTCTGAATCCGTAAGAAAAAGCCTTGGGATGCTGCAGGAGGGCAAACCCCGGCTGGGTGGAAGGAGCAGCCTCCGAGGTTGGGCCCCCGCTGCTCCCGGAGCTTCCCCGAGCCAAGGCTGACCTCCGCAGGCCGCCGGCATCATCACAGCCCCGGCTGCTCCTCGGGACCCGCAGCGCCGGGAGAACATTCCCAGACCCTGCCGGCAGGAACGGGGCCTTTCCCCACCCGATGTCCCGCTGGCACCAGAGCTGGGGACACTGGGGGCCGGGAATTCCTGACTCGTGTCCAGGAGGGGCTCAGGGGCTCCGTAGGGAGCTCAGGACACAGGAGATCCTGGGCTTGTCTCTGCTCTCCATCTTCCTGGTACATCCTGGGAGTCTCCCCCACTGCTTCCCACTGTTCTGGAAATTGGGAGGAAATAAGAGACAGGGGTGCTGCAGGAAGGGAAGGGGCTGTCAGTCCGACAGGGATCTCCAGGGCCCTGAGGAGCCCTTTGCACACAGAAGATGAAGCCCCCAGGCCAGGAGCAGATCCAGAATTCCCAATTCCCCCAAATCCACATCAGCTGCTCCAACAGGTGACAGCAGGCAAGGTGGAGAGGCTCATCCTCTATCCCAATAATCACTAAGGCAGCAATGTGAGGATTTTCAGCTCAAAAAGAGGGAAAGATCCCATCGGTGGAGCTGATACCGAGGCTCCTCCAAGAAAGTCTGAGCGAGCCCAGCCCTGACAGAGCCAAGTCATCCCTGGAGGGCAAGGGCAGCTCCTGCCTGGCTGAGGTTTGCACCCACAAAGGAATTGCTGTGAATTCCTGGACGCAGCCTCTGCCTCCTCAGAGCCCGGGGTTTGTCTGGGTGTCAGCGCCAGGTTCCAGAGCTGCGTGTGACGGGAAGGGAAACCTGGCAAGGGCCCCAGGGAAGGGCAGCTGGAGCTGGTGCTGCTGGGGGGGCTTCAGAGGAAGGGAATCCAAAGGAGGATCAGTTTTAAGGCCTGGGGGAGAGCGAGCAGAGCAAAGCCAAGGACACCGGAGGGGTTTGCAGGTCTGGGACTTGTATTTGAGGACACTGACCAGATGTGACAGGAGCTGCTCCCTGTCCCTCACCCCACACCCTCTCCCCAGCCCTTGGGCTCTCGCTGAGCCCCGTTTCCCAGCTCTGGGAACACAGTTCCAGGTTCCCCCAGAGCTGCCCAGCCCAGGCTGTCCCACCAACACAGGAACCACCTCCCCTTGGAGAACTTCGGGGCAGCTGCATCCACAGCATATCCAGCATTCCAGGGGCCGGGGTTTCCCTCTCCTAACGTGGGAACAAGCGATGCCAAGGGGAGAACAGAGCCCCTGACAGGGAGCCTCAGGACCTTCTGGGACTGTTGTGCCACCCTCGTGTGGGTCACCGGACTTGTTGCCCCACTGACCCGGTCCCTCCGGGCCTGAGTTTACAAGGAGATTTGCTGGCCTGGTGCTGTGAGGGCACGAGGAAAAGGCTCCCGTGGGAAGCTGGGGAAGGCCCCTGGCAGCCAGTTTGGTGTGCAGGCACATCCTGCAGAGCCAAGTGTTTGCTGCAAGGTGAACTCTGCACAGAAACGCAGCCCGGGCTGGGCACAGCACCGAGGCAGTAAATAAAATCAGGAGTCCAGCACTGATTCCAGTTTGCCCACTAACAACATTCCCATTCAGTCCAGGAGACATTCCCAGGAATTGCTCCCAGTTGCTGGCTGGCAGTTCAGGCTGGTTTTCCCCTCTGTTGGAGCAACGCTCCTGATAAAGCCGGGAGCCCTCGGGCTGCTCTGGGTGTGAAGATACAAAGATCCCTCGCCTTCCATGCCCCCTTCCAGCCAGGCAGCGTGGCCAAAGCAGGGATCCTGGGGGATCGGGGCTGCTGGATTCCCTCCTGGCCTTTCTGCACAGGGGGTTCTGCTGAAACAGAGGCACGATGGGATCAACCCTTGGGCGCAGCGTAACCACGGCAGGACAGCCCTGCAGAGGGGCTGTTCCACCCAAAACACAGCTCTGCCCCGGGCTGGGGCCTCACCCCAGGGCACCCAGAGGCAGCTCCTGCGCCCGGGGAAGCCGGAGGGACCCCCAACGACGCCGTGGAGCTCAGCCCTTCCCAGGAACCAGCCCCGACTTGCCTGGGATTCAAGGCCTTCTCTTATCTTCTGCGGCAGCTCGGGCTCGTTGTGAAATCTCCCCACTGGAGATGTTACCAGCCAGGATTTATGGCTTCTGTAGTTTCCCTTTCATGGCTCCAGCTGGGGAAGCGCTGGCGAGGGATGAAAGGTGCTGCTACGGGGGGGATGTCAGAGAACACTTCAAAGGCTCCCGAGACACCGAGTCACGTTGGGATACTCGGGATCCTTCTCTCCCAGCCATCCAGCACTTCCAGCGGCCTCTCCCTCCTCGAGCACAGCCTTAAAACCATCTGGAGTCAGAGCCGAGCACCTGCAGCTCAGCTCTGGAGCAGGAGCTGCCCTCAGGAGCCCCCAGCGGGTTTCTCAGCACCCCCAACCTTCCTCCTGACCCCAGCCTGCCCCAAATCCTGCACCCCAAAGACAATGAAATGCCAGCTGGCTCAGGCAGGGCAGCAGCCACTGCAGACCCAGAGGTTCCATGGGAAAGAGGAGCACGTTTTGCCCATAAGGGAAGTCTGGGCTGGAGGCGAAGGCCAGGAGGAGCCTGAGAAGGGATTTTGGACACTGATCCCCCTGGATCACAACCCCCTCGGGCCAAGTCACGCTGTGAGAAGCTTCTCTCATGTGCATCTTCCACTGCCCGCTGGGACAAAAGGGTCTCAGAGTCCCTGAGCTGGGCTGTCACACTCTGGTGCCTGGAGGGACCCAGGGACAATCTCCATCCTGTGAGCTGCCTGCAAGTGCGCAGCATTTCCCTCCTCAAGGAACCTCACAGAGAAGAATTCACCCAAAGGTCAGAGCAGTGTTATTTCACGCTCCTCCCTGGGTGCTGACTCCGGCTCCACGGCCACAAAAAGCTGGGAAATTAAAGGCCCATGAAGAAATCTCACCCTGAACACTTCAAACCCATTGAGCCCAAGCACGGAGCCTGCAGTAAACGCTCCTGTGCTGTTGTGGATCTGATTCCTGGCTGAGTGGGTGCAGCAAGATGAAGAGCCAACCACTGCCTTAAAAAACAACCAGACACAGACTGCAGGAACTCCCAGTCCCTACAGGAGCTGTTGCCTGAGGAAATTAAAACTCAGAAGTAGCTGAAGCAGCACATGCCTGCCCACACCTTAAATCCCCAAAAGCAGGAGCTGTAAAAGCTCCCAGGGTTTTCCTGCCCTCTGTCCTTGCCTGGGCATCCTGGCTCCTGTGCCACAGGTGATGCCACCTGGCAGCCAAGCAGCAGCTGAAGCTGTCCAGGTGCCCTGGGTGACAAGGAACAGCACAGGCTCCGTTCTCCAGCTGTGCTCCAAACACATCCCCAGCAGGAGCCCACGGATCCAGATCAACCCACCCAGGCTGGATGGAAAAACTCAGCTCCAAGGCTCTGTGGCCCTGATGGAACCTCATTGCCAGCAGCCAGAAAAGCTGATAAACTGGAGTCACTGTGACCAGCACTGCTAATCAAAGCCAATTTCCTCAGGGCACGTGTCCTTGTCCTCAAGCAGCCTCCAGGGCAGCGACCTCAGCTCCCCTCTTCACCTCAGGAGCCTCCTGACAGGAGGTGCAGCAGTGCTGGGACTTTTCTGGAGGCACACGTGAGAGTTTAGGCCAGGGCAGGGTCAGCAGCCAAGCTCTGCCCTCCAAAGGGTCTCCACTCAGCTCTCAGAGGGAGATGATTGTAGCTACAGATGGGAAATACCACCAAAATCTTCCAAAGGAAGTGATTCCTTTGAATTATTGAAATGAAATTAATTGACATGAAAACAAAAACCCCAATCGAGGAAAGGGGAATAGTTCACCCTACACTTTAATTACCCTACATTTCCGCTACAAATGGGAACAGCCTGACACAGACAAGAAATGAACTAATGGCCTCTAAAGCCAACTCCAGGGACCCAGATCATCCTATTCCTCATTAGGCTCTTCCCAACAAGAACTTCACCCCAAAAACAGCCTCCAACAGCTGTGCAGGAGCTCCACGTGGCTGCTCACAGGGCCCAGCAATTCTGCTCTGTGTTTAAAGGCACCAAAGCCTCTAATGCAGCTCAAAGCCTCAGGCAGGAAATAGTTCAGGAGGACAACTGGGGGGTCTTCATCTTTTTCCTGGCATCCCACAGCAAGGGCAGGAGCATCCAGGAGCTGGAGTTGCCCTGGGAGAGCTGTGTGCACACAGCAGGACGTGCACGGAGCAGCTGGAGAAGCTCTTTGGAGCTACTGGGCTCCTTGCAGGAGGCTGGAGCTGCTCTGTGTCAGAAACATCTGGATAAAGGCAGCAGCAAAGTCATGGAAGCAAGGGAGAAAGAGGAGAAGCCGTGGAGGATGGAGGGTCCTTGATGCTGGGAAAGGGCAGCCAGGACTGACCGGTCTCCACGCGGGGCAGGACTCTGACCCACACCAGCTCCTGTCCCTCCACAAACTGGACAGGAGGAGAAAAACTCAAATCTGTCAGCTCCTGGTTCTGCTCCCACTCCCATCACCAACTTTTGCTGAGATACTGAGCAACCCCACTCGGTGGTGCAGGGTCCCATCTCCCCGTGGGCAGCCCGGGCTGGGAATGCCCAGCAGATCAAAGCTCCCCTCGCCCGAGCTGCCTCCCTGGCAGCCTCTCAACCCTGCTGCCTCCAGAGTCTGCCTGCTCCCCATCAGCGTTTTTAATCACCCACCATTCACAGCCTTGCCGTGCTCTGCACCCAGAGCTCAGCCCCATCAATTTCTCCTCTCCCCCACACCGTGTGTGGACAGGGATGTTCTAACCAGGGCTGCCTTCAGACTCGTTAGGAGGAGCAGTTATCACTTTAATCAGCCTCTTTAAAATAAGAATTCCGTGTGCAAACTGACAAAGTCATTCCCTAGGTCCTGCCAAGCCCTTTGCCGTAGGCAAAGGAGCTGAGACGTCCCTTAGCATCAGTTTTGTTTGTTTATTTATAAAGTTCACATGTTTGATCTTTGTTTAGCAACTGTTTTCATCTCCCTGTCCAGTGGTAAGAACACAGCAGTTCTTCCCTTGAGTCAAAGAATCATGAGTTCTCTTTTCCCAGCTCTGGAAAGCATCCAGCATCAGCTTGGAGAGCTCACCCCAAATTGAGCCAGGCCGAATGCAGGAGGCTCTGCGGGGAGAGGGGCTGCTCACCTCGACTGCTCACCTCTCCCAGTCACAGGCCAGGCTCTGGATGTCCCCTTCGATGAAGACTTTTCAGAAATTTCCTCATGACTGATCCACCTCCCCCGCTGGGGCTGGTTTTGAACGCTGCCATCACGACCCCACCTTGCTCAGTCACAGCTTCTGGCAGTCCTGGAAAAACACTAAACCCAGGTTAAAACACTTTGGTACTGCCAGAGCTGCTGCATTTTCCTTCCTGGGAGGTTCAACTGCTTCCAGTCTCACCCCTCTGCCTGCAGAGCTCAGGAGACCCCACAAACCCAAGCACTGGGGAGGGAACTGTTCCCCAGATCCAGGGAATTTTCCTTCTGCACAGTGAATTCAGTGGAGCAAAGGCCTCAAGAGCAGTCCCTAAACTTTTGGGATTAAAAAGTCAATCAACTCCTCATGGACCATTCCCATTAAACACCATCCCCCGATTCCCCATCAAAGGCTCTCCTCGGCCTCCTGTGATCCACTGAGAAGAATTTGGGAGCCACTACAGTTAAACCCATTCTTGACGAATGAGTCTCCACATCCATCCTCTCCTGGAGACTTTCAGACAAAAACATTCAGCTCATGCTCAGCTTTCACTGTCCAAGAGCCCTCAGGCAACCACGATGCACAAGTTCCTTTTCCACCCCAATGAATACAAAGGTTTGTCCACGTTTCTTCCTTTCATAAAAATCTCCACCACCCTCTAAGAAAGTAGGGTCGTGGAGACTTCTTTGAAAGCAGAAGACAGTAAAGAAACACAGGAAAAGAGCACTGAAATCCAGGAATTCTGTAATGGGATCAACTCAATCTCATCTCCTGAAATGGCCACTCAGGGGATAAAGTTGAACCAAACTTGAGATATTTTCTGGATGTCTTTTTAATCAAATCTCACACATCTCTGAAAACCTGTATTCCACAGAAAAACAGCCTACCAAGATTTGTTCTTTCCACTTAAAATCTGAAAAAAACCCCTCACTTCTCCTAAAGAAATTGTGGAAAGTCATTATTTCTCAACTTGTTTTTAATTTTAAGAAAGTTCTAAACTTTCAGGGGCAGCAGAGCTGGTTATAATGCTTGAAATAACACCAATTCTGCCTTAAATCACATCACCACTGAAAAAACCCTAAACCTGAAGGCAAGAAATGGAGAATATAATTACTCCTAAGTTGTGTTCCGTAGTTCAGCCCATCACCCTGCAGTCCTGGATGACACATGAAATCTTCAGAAATAACAGAAAGGTCTGCTTGGTAGTGAAAATATAATTTTATTTAACAATAGCTGCCAGCAGTATACTGGTATATCTGTAAAAGATGTTCCAGAAAGTGAAAGACATAAGCAAACTACAACAAATTGTATCAACTCTTCAAGTATTTCTGCAAACCACGCTCCAATCCTCCATGTCCTGTCTCGGGAGCCTCCATCCCCTCATCCTGGCTCCCAATCCCTCCAGAAATCAAACACAAGAGTTGGTGGCACAGGTTCTGAGGCAGATGGAGCATTCCTCACTCGGGTTACAGCCTTCTCCTCAAAAATACTCACTGGATGTGTTCAGGTAGCTCTGAGTGGCAAAGGGAGCGCAGCAGAGTTGGCTGCACTCCACCACTGCTCGCTCTGCACCCAGATAGGCATCGGTGGGTTTGGCTCCAGCAGCTCCCATTTATTCCTGTCTGTGCTCCTTTGATACCAAATGCTAATTTGCTGCTTTAGCATAAAAATTTGATTACATCTCTCTTCTTATCATGGAGCTGCACGCAGCTCTCGATCAGTTTGGACATGCCCACTGCGGAGCAAACACCGATTTGATGGGAAAATGCAAAGCTGAAAGCTGGGATTGCCCCTGTGGGACATCCAGGGAGGAGATGGACAGGGGAGCTGTGCAGGGCATGGAATTGTTCCACGAGCCCACACGGCTCTTGTTTAACAGGCAGCCTTTCCACAGCAGGGATCTCTTCAAGAAGGAGAGCTTTGTTAAGGGGGGAAAAATAATAATAATAATGCATCAAGGATAATCTGTTCTCCCACACAAAAACAGGGTGCAGGTGATGGATTTTCCCTTTGTGCTCAGGAAATACACAAGTCACCTGTTTTAATGCGAATTTCAGCATATTTCAGCTTGAGAATAAAGTAAGTTATTCAGCATGCTAATACATGCAACCAACTTGCAAACAGGAATGCCTACTTGAAAGGGTAACTGCTGTTTTTAAATTGGAGAAGGGGCTAGAAGCAGCATTTTAAATTTAAACAGGGGGTAGATTAATTGCTGTTTGATGAAATTAAAAATGCATTTAAAGATCAGATTGTAAACAAGTTGACAGAAGTCAAGAATTTACATAGTTATGAAAGGGCTTCTTTAATTAGCGTGGAGCTGGTGATTGGGGCCAGATGAAAGTGCTCTGCCCACACCAGACGCTGCCTTTCCCCACTGCTCTGCAGGGATCACCTACGGAGCTGGGAGCTGCTCCTCTCCACCAGATTCCTGCTCCTTCCCCGAGCCAGGAGGGGCTGGGCAGCTCCTGCCACAACAAAACTGAGCAGCAGGAAGCCTGACAGACACCCAGGACAGTCAGCAGTGCCAAGCTGGGGCTCATTGGAATTCCACCTCCGAGGGAAAGGCTCCGCTGTGCCGAGATAAGAAATCCACCGGTCACAGACAGAGCTTGAACTTTGTTTACGAGCTCTCAGACACAATTAAAACACTGAGAAAGAATGAGAGTGGTTTGAAGGCTGCCTGAAGAGCAGAGGGAATGGATTATCTGCAGAAGGAGCCAGAGCTGGTGTTTAAGGAGGTGGGGGTTTGCCTGCAGCACCCCAGGAGCTCCTGGCTGTCGCTGATGCTCAGAGCTGTGCCCTGCACTCTGCACTCCAGGGATAATTCCCTCGGGAAGGGAGCACGGCCTGACTCCTACAACCCCATCAACACAACTTCCAAGGGCCATCCTGGTCTGTTTTTGAAAGGAGAGCTAAAAACTTAACAAAGATAAGCCCACAGTCACCTGCTTCCTACCGTTTTGGGAACTCTACCATGGCGAAGAGCACCAGACCAAGGAGGGCTGGGTTTGGGGTTTTTCTCACCCTACATGTCATTAAAAATGCTGTTCCCTAAATAAAAAAGTCATTCCTTTTTCTAGATGTCACATTGTAGCACAGACTGAAGCCCTACAGGGGATTCTTATGGCTGAGGAACTTTATTCAGGAGGGGAAGGTGACATGAGAATATAGTAATTATTAAAGGGCTACAGTTAAGGTTTTCCTAACCAGGTCACTCCCCAGGGTTTCCCCTCTGTGCCTAAACATTCCTGTAACAAATCAGAACAGGGATTAAGTGTATCTAAGGGAGTTGCCTTTGAAAGAGATGTGACAGGATTGCTAAGTGCCTTTATATTGGAATTCTAGCTCTAGGAAGGCGAGGCAAGGCACCACAAGCCAGGTATACAAATATGGATCTGGTTCTCTACCTCTTCTAAGTCAGACTAACTCCAAGGGTATATAAAGTAGCAAAAGCAGGATCCTTAGAAAAGTCAGGCTGGTTTTCAGAAAGCCAGTGCTTACCAAAAAAAAAAAAAANTATAAAAGTGTTTATGTGAGCATTTCCACGTTATTGCAGAATGTTAAATATTCCAAGAACAGCCTAGCAGGAATAGCACTTTCCAGCTTCTAAAATCAGTTAAATATAAAAGTATCTTTACAAAAAAATAGGCATATAAGTCTAGCATTCTTTGGAGTTGTTTATGATGGTCTTTTAAAAATAACCTAGCAGTTTATTTCGTGCATCAAAATCATTAATTTTAAACAAGAAAACTATTCCCTGGTTTAGAAACATTTGAAAATTGCTTTTAAAAAAATTGTAGTGCTATTCCTTAGTGTTGCTGTAAAAAGATTTAAGTATAGTAGTGCAATGATTATGAGTATGCAAAACTCCAGGTGCACAGACAAACAACTGGGATAGATTCATTGGAAAGGACTGGATTCCACCACCATTTCTTTACAAAATTCCCAGATTTCCTTTCAGGGAAAAAAAACCCAAAAACCTACTATCATTTAAGGCAAATGTTCTTTTTAAAGGTCACTTTAGCTTTCTTCAGGGAAGAAAGGGCATTAAAAAGTTCCCATTCCATGGCTCTCAGTCCATTTTGCATCACTAATCATTGCACTGCTATTCCCCACCCAGAGTTAGGACACTACAGTTTCCATGGACTTGGGGTATGACAGAACAGATTTTTAAGTAAAAATCACCAAAAAGAGCTATACAAAACAAAGGCTCTTAACTACCAAAAAGAAAGCCACTTGCAATTCTTAAGGTGAGCAGAGGGCAGCTTCCAATTCTGCTGTTTCCTGATGGGAAATCCTGACAATTATTTGTTTGCTGCAACTCAAAATTCAGACAATGCAGGTGTTTAAATCTCCTCAAGCTCTTGAAGACACAATAAACTTTAACTCTGAGCTTTGAGCTTCCTGCCCCAGCTCTCAAGCCTGGATTCAAACTTCCCTGATGCTGAGGTCATTCAAATCCAAGTTGCACATTGAGTCCATTCTCAACCATTACCGTGACTTCAAATCCAAGAGATTTTAAAAAAATACCACAAAACCAACAAAACATTGCCAAATATTTTGCAAATGGCTCTTTTGGATACTAAGTTCCCTTCTCTATGTAAATAGGATAGACAAGCAGGTACAGTTCAATGTGTCACGGGTATGACAGTTGTGTACAGGTCTTCTGGAAAAGCAATAAATCCCAAAATACATAAATATTCCTTGTACCATACAGTGAGACAGGATCCTAAACCAATTCCTGGACAAATCATGGACCAAATGTTTACAGAGACAAGCAGCAGGGGCAAGACAACCCTTCAGAGTGAAGAATCCAGAGTCACCCCAGTGCAACGGGAACACGACTGCATCGATAATAATCAAAGGCTGTGAGAGGAGGTCAGGAAAAACAAGCCTGTAATTAAGTCTGCAAACTTTAGGTAATTACTGTACCTGCTCTATCCACCGTGACTTGGAGTAACTGCGAGTTCATGCAAAAAAACAATTGCTATTTGATATGAAAAGAGCAGTCTGTTAGAAGCATTGTTATGGGATATGCAGGAAGTCATCCTTTGCAAGTGCTGATTACTTGGTGAGTCTCTTGGCTACATCACTGTAAGCTATTTCAATCTCCTTGTCTCCAGGACAGGTGTTGGTGAACTCATCCCTGCTGTAAGCATTTGTCAGGTATCTCCAGATCCCTGTCATCTCCTTGGGAATCTCGAAGTTGCGGTATTTTTTGGCCACCACCTGGAACAAAAGAATTACGTTATGAATTTACATCCTTCAGCTTAAAACACTTTTCCAGCCCTGGTCACTCTCTTGTGAAGTTACCCTTCCAACTTGGACTCTTGGGGTCACTCTGGAAGTTTCCAGAAGCTGTTTCTGAGGGATGCTCCTGCCCTGCTCCCTTTGGGGTTGTCCTGACCCAGGGAAACTCTTGTGCAGGCAGGCAGAAGCTGAGCCTGTGGCTCCATCTGCAGTACAGAGCTGACACCCATCACTGCAGGCAGGCAGAAGAACCAAACCACACTTGTGTGGGCACATCTGCACTCCTGTGGTTATCCCAGGCCGCCTCTTCCAAGATTCCAACTCGGGGTTTTTTGTGCAATCCCTTTATTTCACCCTGTGTCATTCACTCTGTTCTGGAACAGTTTTCTCTGCAGGAGTGAGCAGACACCACTTCAGCCATTGCCTGCTCACCTGATCTTCACCTTCCTCCTCCTCATGAGCTCTGCAGCTCCCTGTAACCATGGGGTCAGTGCAGGGAAATGGGGTTTGGCTCCTGCCATTCAAATCCTCTGCTGTCCACAGCTTCACACCTGCACTGAACTCCACTGCTCAAAGCCCTTGGGAATGACTCAAACCTTGCACAGTCTCAGGTGCAGTTCAGCTTACAAACAGCTGAAATTAGCTGGGCTCAGGAATGCCACAAACCATAAATGTTTTCTCCAGCATTTGCACTTGAAACCCCCGGGTTTTACCTTGACAATGTGCAGTTTGGGCAGCAGGTTGCAGTCGGCCAAGGTCATCTCGTTGCCATCCAGGAACTTGCGTGTGGAGACTGTGACATCCTCCAGGCTGTTCTCATCGATCTCGTCGGGGAGAGGGGAGTTCAGGTACTCGTCCAGCTTCTGCAGGGTTTTCAAGAGGCCACGTTCTAAGGCTGCACAGGAAGGGACGATTTCAAAACAAGTTATAAACTGAGACTGAATCAGATCTGAAATACAAACCCCACATCCCTGTGCTACCCAGAAACCCTGAAGGATTTGTAACCCTTGTTCGGTTTTTGTGGCCACAGCACTGCTGGAGCTGCCTCTGTGGTCACCAGAACATTGAAACTGGACCAGAATCCCTTTAAATATCCCACATATGCAGGTTATTTAAAAGCTGGCTAATGCAGGAGTTTGCACTAATTTAAAATACTGTAAGACTGTCCACAAGGGTTTATTTTTGGTTTAAAAAGTGGCTTATGTCAGTTTCTTAAGACTGTGCCTAACTAGCTTAAACTGATTAGAATTAAGCTATGCTGGGGTTTATATACATTTAAACATAATCTGTTTAATGTCACATGCTCAGCAAACAGCCCTGACCAAACACAGAGCACCCAGGCTGGTGCTGGAATACAGCAGGATATGGAATGCAGCAGCAGGTTTATGGAATGCAGCAGCAGAGGGCAGCACACCCCATAAAATCCCCATTTATTTCCCAACAGTTTACAAGTATTTTGCATCTCTCCCTTTGAAATGCAGCAGAAAGCAATCCTGATTCCCTGAGTTTGGTCTTCCCTCTAAGTTCTCTGAGGACAAAATTGATTTGTACTGAACTACTTAAAGGCTCAGCTGTGAGTTCTTTACCACTTATTGATCTCTCATGTTAAGTCTCCCGTTTTCCCTCCACACAGAAAGGTTTTAATCCTTTAAAGTGACACAAACTAAGCCTAGCTCAGAACTCTGGATGGGAGCCCTCAGTCCTAGAGAGGTGAAACAAGTGCAGCAGATGCACAGAAATTCATCCACTGGGACACGACACAAACTCTGCCTGAAATTTGCTTCTGGATGTTAAAATATTTATCCTTCATTCAAGAGTTTTGAGTGGCTGTTGCACAGAGAAGATCCAATACCAGGGATATTTACAAACCATGCACAGCTCACTGAAATTCTGATAGAACTGAAGTTCTCTTTCAAATGCTGAAATCTTTGACATCAAATTTAGACAAGATTTAATTCATGAGACTCTCAAGTGTCCATCAACACACAGCTAAACCTGTCAGGGAGACAATTCCCACAAAGCTGCTCTGAAAACCACGAGGCAGTGAAAGCAGGAGTGCACTGTGCCCCCAGTGACCCACCTTCATTAGCTTCTGGTCTAGAGTTCTTGATAAATGCAGAAAATTTGGCAAATATATCCATTCCAGCAGTGTTGGATTCTGGATGCTTTGGTGAGAGTTTCAGGTACCTGAAAAGCAGCAAGGAGCACATTTAGCAGCATGGTGCTCGTTATCTATTAACTAGCACAAAATGGCAGTTTAAAAATTATTTTACATCAGGTAGATTCACTAATTTATCCTTTTTCAGGCTTGCTTCTGAAGTGCACTATCACACACTGAGGTTTTTAAACCCAGCACTTTCCAGAGGAACACCAAAGCACATTCCTGCTTTGTGAATCACACGTTTGTCTGAGGCAGCCCGGGGTCACAGAGCTCCCCCAGCCCAGTGCTGCCAAGGGGGCACATCACAGACCTGTAAGCAACAACACAGGGTTTTCCCATTTCAGTTAATATCAGCTGTTCCAGAGAATTATGGACTCCAGAACTTTTAACAAAAAACCTGAAGTCTTGCCATGCTAAAAAGACAAAACAGTTCAGTCTGTGAAAGGCAGTGTCTGGATCTGCCTGCCAGCTCAAGAGCAGAAAGCCAAGAGTCTGGAGAAAGTTTGAACACATTAAAACAGATTCTCACTGTAGTTTATTACAGGTCAGGACTAAGCTTTGTACGGCAGACTCATCTCCATTTGCATTATTTGGACACATCACCAGAACAGCCTGTGCCTGTCACCAAAAGGAAGAGTTTGAAAGTGCAGGAAGGATGACAGGGCCATACAAAGGATAATTTAAAAATAATCTTTAAGAGAAAACAGTTTTTGATATAAAGATGAGGGAGCTGGGGGAGGAAGGTATGACAAGCAAGAATTATTTTCCATGTCTTCATGATGCTGAAGAACATCTTAATTAGGGCAGAAAAGCCTTTGAGAACTGTGCCTATCTGAGGTGACAAATTATCATTCTAACACTTACTTGGGTGGGGCCAGAACATCTTCCAGGAACTCTTCAATCTTGTTCACATCTGTTCTCACTTCCCCATTGTATGTGATGAAGGGTGGGTGGGTGCCTGGAGCCAGATTCTGAAGGTCTGCTGGTTTTCTGGGGTGAGATGCAAACCAATAAAGGGTGAGCAGGGGACAATTTCATTGCTACAACCACAAAAGCACTGCTGAGGTTTTCACATCCTCAGTTTGAAACAGACACCACCAGTTTTCTTTCCAAAAAGTGAGTTTACAATTGAACATTTTGAACACACTTGCTAACAATTAATTTAAAACAGTTAAAAGCAATTTCCTCCTACCTCTGGCTGTGTTTATTCTCGAATCAATACAATGTTGACTAGAAGAGGGATATCTATACAGACACCACACAAACACTCTCCCTCTTTCCCAAGCCCTACAGAACAGTTTATATATAGCATAATCTGTGCTAATCTCCCCCCTTCACACAGAGCTGCTCTGGAAATAAGCAACTCTGATACAGCACAGTGTATAAACCATTTATTGCATGCCCAGGGAGTCTGGTTCCAGGCAGGCTGGCAGATGCTTAAACATCACGTTTAAAATTATGCTTCGGTTTCCTCCAGTGAAAAAAAAAGCTATTTACAAACAAGAGCAGCACACCTGGGAGAGGAATCCCCACGTTAGTATCAGACATGAGGGAAACAGCAAAAAGCTGAAATACTCAGCCATTTCTAACTCTAACAGGCCTAACTAACATTTCCCTCAGGCAGAGCAGAGCAGCCTGGCCACCACCTCCCGCTGGCCCAGCAACAACCAACACTGGCCCAGCTGAAAACTCTGCCAAGGTAAAGCTGCCCCTTTGCTGCTGTTTGGACAAATCCACACTGGACCATAACCCCTGAACTGGGATTGAGCCTTGTCCAGCGTGGCCACGTTCCTGAGCCAGCTGCAGGCATCCAGGAACTGGATTTACAGGAAACTGGAACTGCAGTTCAAGAAATCCTCCTGACAGCACCAGACAGGGAAAACTGAACTGGTAACATCTACAAACACAGTCCTGCAGGGCAGCATGAGAAAGCAGCGTGTTCAGGGAGAGCACCTGGACTCTAAACTGAGCACAGTTTACACGTTTATCTCGTTTTCCATTTCTTACAAAATTAAGAACCCCTGCCAGAATTTCATGTCCTGCCCACTGCTGCCCCTTTTGTAGTGCCGAAGTGTGTTTACCTGTAAGGCTGAAGGAGAAAAGTGATTTTCATACTTTAGAATATTCCACGCCCTGCTTTAAGCCAGGGGATGGAAATCTTATGAATACAAGAATTTAACTGTTTTCAATTCTGAAGCTTCCGAGAAGTTATTTCTCACTAAGAGTTGCCACCACTCTCTCACTTTTAGGATTTAAAGTCTGTCATCGGGTAATGCTTTAAGGAGCTTAACACTTCATTTAAACACAGCTTTGTAACTCCCAACAATTACAGGAAGTCATCGTGGCTCCCTTCCAATTCCCCATGTTGGCCAGATAAAATTCCTCAAAAGGAATGTTATTTTAAAAACAAACAGGGGCAAGACCACCGGATCTGCAGGAATACTATCAAAGGCAAGCTTTAGTTCAGAAACAGATTATTCCAAAGAACTAACCAAAAAAACTTCTCCAAAGAACCAGAGTGCATCTCAGAGCACTTTATTCATCCACTCAGACCACCTGGATCTTTCAGGAGAAAGAAAGCAGAGATTAAGATCCCACAGCCCAGGCCCAAACACAACTCAGGGTTTGACTTGCAGTTTGCTGCTCCTGCCAGGAGATTACAAACAAGCCCTGCTTTACCACAGCCTTTGGAGCACAGGAACAGCCTTAAAAGGCTCAGAGTACAAATTCCCTTAACAGCCAAACAGAAGGCAATTAATGTAACAGTGAAGTTTTACTTCAGAGATAAAGCTGGAGAGCTTAAAAAACAAACCAAACCCAAACAAAAAACTCCTTCTATAACCACTCCAAGATGGTTTGTGCCTACCCCAAAGTTTACCAGGGGTTTTGGAGGCAGGGCCACAGTAATTATCTGGCCATCACTACCCCCAGAGTTAAGGTGTAAACACCTCATGGCTTTGCCACAAGCCAGAATAGCAATTAGCATGCAAATTATTTCTTGTAGAGCAGACAAAATCCAGCCCCCAAATGTAATACATTTATAAATTACACAAGTACTGCAATGAGGATCTGAAGAGTAACATGGGGAAAAGTCAGCACTGAAACCCCAGTCCCTCAGCAGTATTCCACACTGCTGAAGTTGGATTCACCTCTGGGCAGTCTTTAATATTTAATTTTAGTATTTAATATCGCTATTTAAGCTTTGTCTGTCAAAGGAACTGCAAAAGCTCAAAATGAAGATGTTTCAAACAGGATTTCAGCACTCAGCTGAAGGCAAGCTGGCCCTGAATGTTGTTCCAAGCCCAACAAATGGTTTATGCACTGCAGCTCTGCTCTGGCCTCCAGAACAAGCCAGACCTCGGAGCTCCGAAATGCTGCTGCCCAGAAGGGGAAGAATGAAGCCTCTGTGTGCCCAAAGAGAGGGAAGAAATGCCTGACTCCTTGCAGAGGGTGGGACAGCCCTCCTCGCTGGCCTGTGTGTGTATTCTGTGTGCTGAGAGCAGAGCTGAGAACTGCAGAACCTTTGTTAGCTCAGTGCAGTTACGGAAGGGAAAACACACGGCAGAGTCAGGCAAGCCAGGCTCAGTTTTTCCTGTGGCCCAAGTCCCTCACTTGTGAACTTCTGTACCCAACCATGACCTTTTCAGCCTCACAAACACACAGAAGTGGCCTTGCTGTTGTGCAGCAGTGACGTTACGAGGCAGAGGCAAGCAAAGCCTTTTTTCTCTTTTTGGCCGACAAAATAAATTCAAGTTGTTTAAAACAATTCCTGCTCTGCTCTTCAAGTTTGTGTCTAGCAGGAACAAAGAGCAGAGGAGATAATTGCCTTGAATAATGTGCTTGTAAAAGCACTTTCTTGTGACAATATTAAGGCACCACCTAACATCTATTATCATTCTGGTAGTGATAACAAAGGAAAACAGCCCCATCTGATATCAAACATTTCCTATTACACACTTAGCTGGATGTGATGTTCTGCAAAATTCACTGCTCTACCACTGGGTATTGATCAATCCACAATGTTAAAGTTGTATTTATGGACATTTAAATAAAGTCTGAAAGGAATTAAGTTTGTATCAATATCTATTCCAACCTGAATTAGCTTCAGTTGTCCTTTGTTTCCTTTCTCAGAGAACCCCTTCGGTGCACAACACAAAGGTGGTTTATTTGACCTGTTCCCCTACAGATCTTTAATTTTGCACTTATTTTGTGTTTTCCCCTCCTCAACAGAAAAAAAAAACTGAAAGAAAGCTTTCCTTGTGTAAGGAAGGTCAACTTTAAACATCTGCAACCAATTTATATGCTAAAAGTTAGTCTTACATCCCATTCCCCCATCCAATTAACTCCAAGTTGCCAAGGAGACACAAAATAAAGCCAATTCATCAGGAATATTTGGCATTTTAATGATATCTCAACTGCAGCAGTAAAAAGCCTTCCAAGGCCTAAAATATCTCTGTCCACCTCCTCCTCCCCACCCCAGTAACTGCAATAGGTTAAACAACCCCATCATTAAAGGTAAAGGAAATCCCAAACCACCAGCAGTCCACAAGCACAAGTTCTGCTCCTGAGTTTCCACAAACCACAGGCAGGGCTCAGTGGAAGATGTGACACATTTGGTTTATGGGGCTGGCAGCACCAATATTTGCAGGGAAATCCCACACTGGCCAGGAAAGCTCTTTGAGCAGCTATAAATGCACCCAGAGCTGACAAAAGCTGCTTTCTCCCCCTCACCACACATGGAAGTCTTTAACACCCCTTGCCAGCACTGAAGCAGCAATTTTAGTGATTCTTAAAACCCAAACAAGTCACCTCCCTCAAAAAAAATCACAAGAGGTTAAGTCCAGCAGGGTGATTCTCCCTTCTATGTTGGATTCAGTGGAGAACACTGTATTTCTGTTGGTTTTATTCCTGAAATTCAGGTTTGGAGGCACTGGCAGCCTCCCCTCTCTGCAGAGCTGTGACCAACAGGGTTTTACATCAGTGCTGGGAAAACATGACTTCACACCCAAAGCAAACACAAGGCCCCTGCTGAATTTAGCACTTTCATAAAAAAGAATGCCCAACCTTAGGAAATTCAGACTCCTGGATTCACTTCTCACCGTTTTTAGCCACCAAGGTACTCATTTCACAGAGGAGAAGTTGCAATTTAGGTGACAGTATCATGACTTATCTGGCTGACACTGTACAAAGGCAGAATATTCTACATTTTATTCCTACCCATTTCACTAGGATTTACCTCATGGACAAGTATTTTCATTATTATTGTATAATAACCAAAATTATTATTAAAAACGTTAAGTAAAGGAGCAGGCTGCACATTGTTTGTGACAATTATCCAACAATCACTGGAGATTTGACCAGAGGGTGGTTGACCAAAAGTATCCATCTGTCCCCACTTAGGGGATCTTGATGTGAAGTCAGTAAAGGAAGATCCAATATTCAGTTATAAAAGACTTTGTGTGAGTTTTACAGAAGAGCATCACTGAACAAATTCAAGAGAACTTACCAGACCCATTATTTTTGGTTACCCTTATCAATAACCACCAATGAATGCACCATTTACATCCATTTACAGCTTCATTTATTAGGACAGATTTTAATTTCAGAAAATCAGCCTGTAAGCCATAAAAAGCTCTGGCCAAAGCTTTGTCACACCAAGGGTGCTGAATTCTTGCTGGTCCAATAAATCAAGTATTTCTTACCTCTTCAGGTCCACTGTTGTGACACTGAACACCACTCCCTTCAGCCACAGAATCATGAAGAGCCTCTGGGAAAAGGGACAGTTTCCTATGCTCTCACCATCGCTGCCAGCCTGCAGGACAGAACAGAGCATTAATTTGGGGGTAGGACTGTGCCATCTACACATCTCACAAACACTGGAACATCTGTAGTTAAACACATACTCAGTACAACTGAAATTGCCACATTTAGGAAGTTTTTACTTGTCACGTCCTCTAGCTGCTCAAGAAAATGTACAGAACAATATTTCAGCCAACCAAAGTTATCTTTGACACTGAAGATGATGCAGCTGCCCTTGGCAGCAGAACATCCTCCTCTGAGCAGCCACACCTTCTGATGGCAATTTTCCAATGTCAATGTTGTTCTTTGCTCTTTATTTTTCTTTTTTCTTTCTTCTCCAAGGCAGAGCTAATTAATTGTAGTCATCTTCCAGCTCAGTGCTTCTATCTCTCCCCGTGCAGTGCTACAGGGAGCCAAGTGCAGGCAGGAACTGAGAACTGATTGTACTGCAGGTGTTGTGAGGAAAGACATAACTGTGAGTACATAGAGACTTCACTGACAATTAAATAATATCCCAAAGCCACTTTTTATAGGCAATTTCTCAAGCAGTCTTTGTCCTACCACAACAAAGGTCCATTAGAAAGCAGCAGTGAGCTCCCCAGCGACAGCACACATCTCATCATCGCTCTGACAATGAAGGATGCATTGCTGACTTGGAAAATTTTAGTTTTTAACTGGGCTAGAATGAGGCACTGGAAACCTTTGTTATAAAATTCAGCCCTCTGAGAACTGGTTCAGTACTTAAAGCAGCCGTATATGTCAGATTATCCTGACATGTACTTTATATTAGATGAGTTTCAATGGATTTTGCTTATTATTATTTGAGTCCTTCCAAGAGTGATTTTCATCAGAGCAATTCTCAAAGCCTGGCCAATTCTTTCATCATCACAGTGAGGAGAATTACAAAAGACTTTGCAAGTTAAGAAGAGTAACAGCAGGATTTTCAAAGGCCTGGAAAATAGAAAGTTTTTCAGTGAAACTGTCTTAAATTCAGAAAGCTGTTTTGGTTTTTGTAAAGTCATTGGGCCTTTGCAGATAAAGCTGAGTCTCCTTTAACAGCTGTTGAGGATTTATAAATTAATTAATGTTCCTACAGCTTATGGACTCATTTCTGCAAGTGTCCCTCCTGTCAGAGCTTTCAAAGACCTGGCTGGAGATACAGAGTCAGTTTTCTTCAAATCTTTATTAGTGTCATCAATGAAGACTTGAAAGAAAAAGGAAGTTGTCTTTCTGCCATAAACCACAAATTACCTCCTTTATCTTTGCAAATAAAGTCAAACTTGCAGCAGATTATTGTTACTGGGTTGCCTTAAACGCTTGACGTGTGTCTGCCCAGGAGACTGAATTCTAGAAGCATCCAGAAAAAGGGTGAAACAGAGCCAGTTTGGGCACTCTGCTCTGCACCAGCTCACCCCAGGTACCTGAGTGAGGATCCAGCCCTGGGGATCCCTGTGCTCATCCTGCCTCACCCCCACACTCACCCCAGCAGTGCCTTCCCTCTGTGCTCTCATCCAGCAGCTGTGCTTTTATGGATGTTCATATTTAACACATCGCTGTCCCTCCACACTGTAGCGTGGATTTCAGCAATTCCCACCACAGTTACACCCCTGTGTTTACACTGGAACTGACATTTCCTACAGGTAAATTATAGATTTATATTCATCCACTTCTGCTGCCATATGTCAGATCTGATCTACCTTTGGAAAAGGCATTGAAAAACACAACACTGGAAAATACGTATTTTGTACTGCCCAGGGTAATGCATGTTTTGAAGCAGAAATAATTCTTTGACTCAGAACTGATCTCAGTCTTCAAACTTAAAGCAAAGCCTGAGCTACACTGCAGTAACAGCACAGGCTGAAATCCCCATCCCATTAAACTCTTGGCCCACTGGAATCCAAACCAAAGCTACTTTAAAATCACAGAACTGCACAAAAAGTTGTTTAAAATGTCAGGCATAGCACTGACCTGTGGCTTTCACTAAGACCCTCCTAAGCCAAAATCCAAGTGACCAAAAAAGGTCAAATGCATTTATTTATCCCAAAACTCTCCTTGTCTCCCAACACAAGTGCAACATCCAAAGTGAGCAACCAGCCCACAGCATCTGCTTTAGTTTAAGCAAGACAGGCTTTTGGGATTATTTGAGTCAGAAGAAAGGATTAGAGCCCAACATCAGCCAGTGCTATGAACAAACCCTGATGCACTTTCAAAGCCCAACAGCCCAAACGGAGCCCAGACTTTTCTGTCTGCAGACGTTTGTCCCACTTCTGCTCCAAAAAGTCCCAAGTTATTCTGAGCACATACTGGAAAAGGAATGCACTCAGAATGCCAAGAAACGTTGGCTCCAGTGCTCTCGAGCCAAGGAATTCTGCTCTGTAACTGTTTGCCCGAGAGGCCCATTCTGTGTCTGTGTGTTTGATGCACCGCCTGCTCCAGCCCCTCCTCAGGAGCAGCCAGCACTGGATTCTCCCTCAATCCCTGGGGATTCTCTTCTGAGGGTCACCAGTCTGGTGGATGTTCCTGCAAGAGTCACTCCTGGCTCTGATTTTGTCCATTAGAACAGAGCTGTGCTGGCAGTAAACTCTAAACTTTACATATTGCAAGAATATGCTGAAATCTGACACGATTTGTCAAGCAGGGGGTTAACCATGGAATAATTGTTGCTTGTCCTTGCCTTGCCTTTGAATTCAGGCCATAAAATTCCAGGATATCTTCAGTGCCTAATCCTCATCACCATCAGAGTAAAGCAAATATTAAATATTGACTTCTTTACACTAAGCTCAGAATAGGTTATTTGTTAATTGAACAAGATTATAGTCATTCCATACTGAGAAGCTTTGGGGTTTTATTTCAATTTCTTTTTAAAACCAGTCTAAAAATCTTTATTACCGGTGATATTACTAATGCCAAACTGCCTGCAATTAGGACTAATTTCCAATTCTACCACTGCCCACTGAAGGATATGTATTAAAAAACCTCACCATATATCTAATTTCACTGAATTTCAGATTTTCAATTGTAGGGATTATGACCAGAAAAAGTGTCATACTTCACACACAGCGAGGAAACATGGAATTTTTCACTTGTGTGCTACCCTTTACAGACTGAATTGAATTTAAAAAACCTCTGAAAAGGTGGCAAAAAGGAGCTGGTTAATTGTAAGACGTGGCACAGGGAGAGCAGAGCGCACACACACACACCAGAGCACTGCCCCACAGTGTTCTGTGAAAACAAATAAAGCTATTTTTAAAGAAACTTTAAAGAAGAAAGGAAGTTCAAACAAGAATGGGAGAGTTACAAGGCAGTAACACAGATCAGCTGCTCAGTGAGAAACCAACCTGGCCACAGTGAAACTCCTGGCAACTCCCAGTGCCCAGCAGCTCAGCCCATGCAGGAGTGCCAGCCCTTGGAAAGGGAAAAACCCCCAAAAAATCTACTTATCCCAGTGTCTGGAAGCCTGAGCTTAGCTCAGAAGCCACCTCCTCCCTTTCTCTTCCCCTGAGCAGTGATTTCATTCAGATGAGACTGTTTTTCCAAAAAAAAACAACCCCAGAGAGTACAAGTAATCAGACATCTGTTTGAGTGGCTGAACAAGCCAAGGGAAGAAAAAAAAATACATTTAAATTGTGAAATATTTGTCTTTACAGCTGCATAAAAATTAACCAGAGTCCTGACACGAGAACCTGTGTGGATTTACTTTAGCAAGGGAGTGCTGAAGTTTATTGCAAGACCAACAAAAAACCAGACAAGCAAAGAAACACTAAAAGGGCACAAAGCCCTTCTTATACAGCACAGAGCTGAGAATTCTAGAAATCCTTGGTCCCAAAGGCTCCTGCAAAACTGTTTCAAATATTACCCAGTTAAAAGGAGCCCACTACGAGTTTCCCAAACTGGATCAAGTAACTGCAGAACAATAATAAAGTCAAAGTGCATCTGATGAGCAATGTAATACAGCTCAGTCTCTGCCTACAAAAATAAAACAAAAGGAAAGGGCAGAACACCAGAAAACCATTTCTTAATTTACCCAAAACTCTCAAGGGAATTTCTCCCAGATCTGACATACCAGAAATGGTAGAAAAAGTTTGGATGAAGTGGGATAAAGATATTTTAGAAGCATCTCACAGGATACTTTTCACCAAAGACAACTACTGGAGCCATCTGATTGCACCACCAAGGAAATCCCCACTCCCCCCAGTAAGAAATCTGCACTCTGCAAAGTCTAGAAGAATAATGTCCCAACCAATAAACAGATTGGGGGAAAATGAAAATCAATGAGAGGATATGTTCAAATTTTGAACTCAGCAACCTTGAAATATGTCTGGAGTTTTAACAATGAAAATCAAACCTGCTGAGAAAACTGCATGAGCAACTCAGTATGATGCAAAGCCATTGCCTCAAACCAGCAGATAACAATCAATTTTGCATGTGTAATGAGCAGTAAGCTCATTCCAAAATGGAGTAATTAATAATAATCCTTTAAGGATTACTGTTTTGAGAGGAAATGGTTTAAGGTGAACTAACAAAGAGATTCAAGTGAAAAACCTGCAGCAATTCCAGGCGCCTGAGATAAAGGAACAGAGAATACAGAAAGGAGTGGTTTGATGTTCCACACATGAAAAGGGTCTGGGTGTATCAGCCCAAATCCTTGGACCTTTATCTTGCCAAGCGGAACAGACAGAATTCTGTGGTGCTCATTGAGGGTGTTTTCAGATAAGATGTGAAGAATTACACCCACGGAAGGAGTGTGACAGCAATTGATGTAACAAATGCTCCCCACAGTGCCATTATTCCAGCTGTTCCCTGTGTGTTCAGGCAGTGGATGGATGAGCCTCAGGGATGCTCTGTGCAAACACTCACCCTGCAAACCAAAGCAGACCTTAAAGGCTCCCAGTGGCTCAAATATTGATGAATATTGATGTTTTCCTCTTACTCAAAGAGGAAAACAAGTGATGAGGCAGTGAGGTGCAGAGAGCAGGGCTGGAAAAGCTTATCTGCAGTAGTGCTCCACTCCTTGTCACCCTTGCAGATCTGCAGTTTGAGAAGGGAGTTGGTTTGTGTTTTTAGGGGAGGAACAGGTCAGGGAGCAAGGCAGAGTCGGGCCCTGACTAAATCCAGTTCAACCAGATTTAATCGGAGGGCTGAGTGACAGGGACACTTCCTGCTGTCACCTCTGCCTCTCAGGACAGGGCACAGCTGGGGCCACAACCTCCAGGGCAAAGCTTTTCCTTGTGCCACCAGGCAGAGCAAAAATGAACAGGATATTTCAACACAGGGGTGGCACAAAAACGGGGCTGATACTGCTGACAGCCCAAAGAGGTTCCCTGCCACAATGAACAAAACCAGGAGAGGTGGGAATTAGGGAGAAAAAGCCAACAGCACATCCTGCAGAGGATTCAGGACATCAGAAGGACCTTCATGCCATGTTTCGGTGCACATCAAACATTTCATGTCCCTGGGAGCTACAGGGACAGGCAGAGCAGCCACTGTGGGGACAGACAAGAACTTAAACCACTCATTGTCACTGTCCTAAAGCACTGAGAGTGAGCAAACCAAGCTTTCTCCAACCTTCATATGGGAAAATCATCTACAGATACCTCACACAGGAGCAAAGGCAAATCTCAAGCCAGTTCAGGTGTCAGGGCACACGTCCTGTGCACTCCAGCTGACACCACAGCACAGCTTTTTAAGTACTTTGAAACCTATCCTGCATATTTACTGCTAAACTGAGTTAAAAAGTCACTAAAGACTCAGTCTGAGAACAAAATAAGCTTGTAGGAACCATTAAGATTTATTCACACTATTAATGTCTCTGACAAGCAAGCTAACTCCTGTAATTCTTCCACAATGTTAAGAAGATTCTAAATAAAATATCCAGCACCACTCTCCTCACTGACAGGGCAGCAGTTTGGCACTTTGCATCCCTTATTCCAAATTCACCTTTGTTCCTACTGCCATTGGTAACCAAACTCCAACATAACCTTCCCTGATACCTTTCAGATGCTTCTGAACTCAGAAGGTAACATTTTTCATAAAGGAAGTGACAAAATAAGCAAATTCCTTATTACATGGCACCCAAAAGTTAAGAAAATATCTTCCAGGTAAAGAGTGCACATTCATTTTCAAACTGCAGACTGACCTGAGCCTGCTCCAAATGAAGCTCCCAGTACCTGTGTCTCAGCCCGATCTTCACATGATCAGTGTAAGCCCTTTAGTGCCCTTTGAAAGTGAATTTTTAATTTGGTAACACTGTGTGAAGTTAAACTCAAGTCACAACCACCACAGCCTGCCCAAATTTAGCTCTACTGAACAATTTAGGCCATCACTGCTACCTTAAATAGCCCTTTCTTAGAGGAAAACATAGGAAAAATGGAAAACAAAAAGCATCAGGTCAGTGCTCCCACCTGGAATTCTCAAAGATAATTAGCCTAAGATAATTAGTGTGCATTTGCTATATTCTGACTGACATTAACACACCCAGGGCAAAACCAGCCTGATTACCACTGCCTCTCATGAGCTCCATCACCTTCTGTGCCATTTGTAATCAACCCAAGTTCCACATCAGCTGAAATTCCTTTAAACTCAAAAAATACTTCAAAACAATTAACTGAAGTCCCTGTGTTTACTTGAGAGCTAGCTCTTACAGCAGGGAAAGGAATGTTTGTCAAGCCCATTCAAGCTGCCTCTTAAGTCATTACCTTTCTGATAAGTCACCACTGTGTCACACACTGGACTGGAACAGCCACTGGCCATTTTAGGATGGTTATTTTTAGCCCTGTGATGCTGTTCCCAAGAAAGTAATTAGCAGACTTGCCTTGCCCATTTTCCTGCAACTCTTACTCATTGCTGCACAATTCTCACTGAAAAGCTTTTGGAGAAAGCTATGGGATCCTCATGATGTATGGAAGTAAGTTCATAATTCAGCAGAATTTAATTAAGTGCTTCTAGTCCTTTGGAGAAGAGGAATCATTCCATTCTCACCCTTTGAGAGAATCAAATGGAGAGTTCCCAAACCTGCTTTAAATACAAATCACCATTTTTTTCATTGAAGAAATCAGCTTAATGATAAGAACACAAAACCCTGGGTTTATTGTGGACAGACAGACCCAGGATGCTTCCTGCCCTGCCACAGGAAAATCCAATTATTCACTAATGGCACGAGCCTGGCATCTCTGCTGTGGCAATACCTCGACCAGAGAGCTCGTGCTGAACAAACCTCTGTGTGATCAGCAGGGCCACACTGACTAAAACGTGCTGGGTAACATCTTGACACAATATTGTAATATTCCGGTAGGAAACCGTACACAGACAATTAAATCTGCAGCACTGAGGGTTTCTTTTACACTGCCTGAAAGTTGCCTTTGGGTCTCTAGCACATAAACCTAGAGCAGGAATTGTTCATGACAGCGATTCTCTCTCCCTGGACTTATTAAATTTGTTGAAGTACAGTGTGTGCCTTGGCTGCAGCCCAAGAGACCCATTTCCAAACCTCCCCCACCAAATAACGAAGCATCAAAATGAGAGGAAAGAACTGCAAACTCTGTCACCGGGGCTCAGAAGAACCGAGGCAAATTTGCATCTGTGGCATTTCAGAGTTCTTCAAATAAACTTCTGACTGTGCATCACTTCCGTGGGACAGGAACACACAGAGCTGTGTTTGTGGTGTTTTATAACCTCATTTAGAGAGAGATGAGCCAGGAGCTGGGCAGATGAGCACAGAGAACAACCAAGAGCTGCTCCAGCTTCACCCTGGGCTGCTCCTCCTCCTCCAGGACACTCCAGCCCAGCTGACTTGGACTGAACCCTCCCAGGAGCAGGAGAGCCCAGAGCAGTTCATGACAAAATCCCAGCCCAAAAGGCACCACCTGGGAGCTTCCAAGTGCTGGTAAAACACAGGATGTACAGCTACAACCCCAGCTGCCTCCAGCCTGGGCTGTGAGCAGCAGTGCCCACAGAAGGAGGTGACAATGAAGACAAACTGCCCAAATTCTCAGCAGCCTCTCAAAGAGCAGTACAGTCCTGAACCTGTTCCTCTGCTAACAGCACATTCAGAAGCTCTGGGGGGGAAAAAACATTATCTGAGACCAAAAGTGGGGCTGGAATTTTTATTTTAGAATGAAGGGTTTGAGGAAGGCTTGCTCCCCCTCCAACACAAGCAATGCACAACTAAAAGGCACCTCCCTGACTGAATTCCCCCTCCCCTGGGAGATGGGATCCGAGTTTCCTCCTCTGGGACATGTGTCCTTATCTCCCTGAGCTCCGGAATAGGGTGTCTCACCAGGGCACCTAATGCAGCACTCTGAAAGGCCACAGAAATCTACTTAGGCTTGCTTTCGTTTTATTTTTAGATAAAACCACGTAAAAAAGCTATTTCCTTTATTCAGAAAAGCAGCTCTCCAAAGGACACAGCAGCAAAGTCCAGCCAAAATAGTAAAGGTTTAAGAGAGCCAAAAAACTCTGAAGCTGGTCCAGTAGCACTGACTGATCCCATTAGCTCTTCCCAGGAAAATATACAGATATGACTTCACTCCTGGATTACACTCCTATATTTAGTTTATACCTAATATGGAGATTCAGTGTGCAGAACTCAGTCATTTCCTTTCCTCGGGTAAGTTCCTTGCCCTTTGTCTGGCCAACAATACAAGGAATAAGTCTGAACTCTCAGAGAATTCCCACACAGAGATGTTTGTAATTAAAAGCAGTTTAGCTTATGTTTTTCACTTCAGCAGAAGCAAACACCCTAAAAATCCAGATTGTGCCACAAAAGCATTTGACCTGAATTAAAAACCCCAAACTACTCAAAGCAAGTTTAAGAAAATTAACTATTATCCTTTTTTTAGGGAAAAAAACATTCTCAATAAAGGATTTAAAGCTCCTGAAGTCAAACCTCTATTTAAACTCCTATGAAGACAACATAACAATTATGGGTTTGGGTGTTTTTACTATTAAAATATGCACAAACTCTTAATACCACAAGGGAGCACCTAGCACCTATTTTAAGACTAAAACTGTATTATTCCACACTGAAAAATATGCAGGAAAAAAAAAACCCAAACCTGATTAAGACAATAAGCTGTTTGTTACTGGTTATTTACCAAGATACTTTGAAGATAAAAATCAAATTAGATGGATAACAAATACAGATGTAAATTATTTTTCCATGAACCATCAATTTGCAACCAACCACCACCTTAATTAAATTTTGTTGTCTTAGACAAACTAAGTGCCTACCCTGGCAGACAAAAACCACCTTGTTTTCTCCCACGCTGTCCAGTTAAATCTTTACAGAACTGCACTGCTCAGTTCACTGGGAAAAGAGAACATCTACCAAAACAAGGCAACAAATCCAATTACTGCCAAGTAACAGTTATCCAGTCTTAAAAGTCGTTCTTGTGGATTTTTAAGTGGTATGTCCAGCCCAGCCAGAAGCTGGGATTGATGCAGGCACTGCTACAAAAGCTTGCGGGCCTTGTGTTTGTCACATCACAACAAATGTTTCATTTAAAGACAATCTGAACACACACACAGGTGAGAAAACAACAGTTCAGGGCGCCTTTTTGTCCCTTTGAGCTAATGAACACTTTTAAAAATCGAACTTTAGAGTCCAACAGTCACTTCTCAGAGCACACAGCTTACTGTTTAGCCTGGAGTTCAAGGAATTCCCCAGTTAGATCCTTCCAAACACAGATTTCTGGAAGGGACAACTCAGCCTTCAAAAATCCCCGTCCTGAGAACCAACAACTTCTCTGCTCTCCCCATTCCAACCAAAAGACAGACAGTCTTGCTGCTCGAATAAAGAACTCTTTCCATCCCCAAGATGAGGTCAGGATAGCCATGGAAGGACGAGGCAGTGCCATGAGTCACTCCAGGCTGGGAGGGGAATGATTACCAACTTCTTAGCATGCTAATCCTGTCCCAGCGCTGCCCACTGCCAGATTAGCAGGCCCTCCCACCCACTCCCTAAATTGATGTAAGGATTCCTCGGATCTTGCTACTTCTCAACAATCAAGTATCTTTATGTCCACACAAAACCCTCTTTAAAGAGGATCTCTTTTGCTTTATACACTTTCACAAGAACGCTGGTGTTCATGATGCCTTCCCTGCTTTGTGAAGTCATCACAGAACGCTGCCCTGTCACAGACTGACACACAAAAGCTTGGCCGGGGCTTGGATCCTCAGTGTTCATTTATCCCTGACTTCTGACAGCATCCAGGCCCTCAGTTTGCCCCACAACATGTGCTCTCACACAGGCTCTTCCTTCCACTTCAAGCCCTCAATGCACACCCTGAGAAATCCCAGCTGGGAAAGCTGAGGACAGATTTGTCTTTTGTAGCAGGATCTGTGTTCCAGGAATGTGTCCCTGGCATCTGACCCACGGAGGGAGTGACTCACAAGCACCACTGCCCATGCCCATACAACCCAACCCACAGCCTGGGAAGGGCCACGAGCCGAAATTGGAGAATTCACACAGTTTTTAGATCCCTCTAAGGGGAAAGGAGGAAAAGTGCCTGAGTGTTAAGACACATTTCAGCTGCAAAGTCAAACAGGAGTTCTCCTGACAATCAGAGCTGTCTGGATGTTAATCATTGGGAAGGGGAGAAGGGATGCCAGGGAATACAACCATTACTCAGAAGCAATTCCTGACTGAAGGAAAGCTAACTCATCTGTGTAATCCCTCTGGAAATTATTGCCAGGAGGTTTTAAGCTTACTTACCAATGATTTGCAAAAAATATTAATATTTACACTTGAGACCATCTCTGTACTTTTAAACAACTCTGTCCCAAGAGCACCGGTTCCTGTATCACCAACCAAGACTCAAATCAAAAAGCCAAGGATGTTTCTGGCTGTGAGAACTTTCCCAGGCAGAATTTAAAGGAATTACAGTTTGCTGGCCAGAGAAGGAAAAGGCCTGATTTATACCCACTGAGCACAGGATATAACAACATGGTTACACCTCAGTTTATAAAGGGCTCCTTTACAACACTCCCAAGAAATAACCCTCACATGACATTTTGTTGTCTATACCAAACACATATCAAAGACAGGCTGAGGAGGTTCTCAGATGCTGAGGTTACATCAAACCCTCCAAGGATGATCTGGTGCATAAGGAGGAGACTTATCTAATAAGATTATCAAGCAATAGCCCTGCCAAGACTATCTCTGAGAAGCAGCACTGCATGTCTCCAGTCCTGTTATTTCCTTGTACCAATGTGCCTTTAAATTGTACAGCTACTTTGTGGGTGAAAAAAAAAACAACCTGATGACAAAGAAGCTCATGGGATGTTTTGTTACAAAGCAATGTACAGAGCTATGGGGCTGCAAAGTGCCACAGCAGAGCTTATGTAAGGGAATGAGCACAGGGTGAGACAAAGGCAGACCTGAATCCACACAAATCACCCTGCTCTGCCCAGCCCTGAGCTCCCACGGAGCTGGAGATGCTCACATCCCCTTCCTGCCACGGCCCCAGCACTGCACTGAACAAAACAGACCCCGAGCCCGGAAGACAAACAGTTCACCTGCCAAATCTCTGTTTGCTTCAGATACACAAAAATGGAGACAAGCTTCTGCTACACTCACTGGGAGTGTTTCAGAGTGGGGTATTTATTAAATGTGAAATCACAGCTTTTTTTTTTGTACTGACAGTACAATTCAAAGGTAAACAGATAGTAGACTCTATCTGATTTTCAACACAGGCGCCCAATTTCGCAATGACATCTTATTTGAGAGCTGCCAGAAATCCAAGGTCTGATTAATTAGCAAGTACACACACGTTTCCCAGTGGAGAGGAGAGACCTTCCTCGCTGGTTCCTTACGTCTGCTCCAACCCATCCCATGCCAGCAGGTACACGACTGTGAATTTCTCGTTAGTGGAGTGTGTTGTTTGTTTCCTTTAACACTGAACTTGTTGACCCTCTGTGTCTTCACCTCGGTATTAGCAGAGGATGCAATCACTGAGTGCCCTCCAGAACACCCAGGGCTGAGCTTGCAGCAGCTCCATCCTCACACGCTCCCTTACAGGAACTGCACAGGCAGTTTTGTAACTCTGTCCTGTGATTTCCACAGCTGAGTGGGTCTATTTGACCAAGTCACCTCACCACGTTTTTTATTTACAATAAAATTCCACATGCCATCAACGAAACGCAGCTATTATTTCAAGTGACCTATCTGAGCTGCATTCAGATCCCAGAGCTCAAGTTTCTCCAAGCACATTCACCACAACGCAGCCTTCACTGCTCTGAAATGCCACCAGGGCACATAAAAATATTCCTGTTAGACAATGGAAGCCTCCCTCATTAATAAAACATAGCACACACAAGGAAACGAAATGAAATCAGATACATCACTGGTTTTCTCCTAATCAGCTCTCAAGAGAAAAGACTTGGAAAATATTTACAGTTGGTTTAAAAGAGACCACAGGCAGCCCACCGGCTCTGGAATGAAAAAGTGCTGAAAGTTTTCATTGTGACACCAAGAAACAGATTCACCGCCACAGTTTCAGCACTGTAACAGATTTTCTTACCTAAGTACTCTAATTCTGCACGGAGTTCTCACAGACTATGAAAATACAAGTTACAGCAGATTGTTACAATGTCTTCTGGAAAAAATGGTATCAATTTGCTGGTGACAACACCCTGACAGAGTTATTCCTAACTGAACCCCAGCCGTGTGTGTGCTCCTCCCCTCGCCGTGCCCATCCTATTTTGTTACTGATCACAATTTAATAAGGCTCAAACCCCACAGTTTGGGCACGGAGCCAGACCCTTTCTCCTGCTTCACAGGTTTGTTTCTCAAGCTTTAATCCCTACCTTTGTTTCATCTCAGTCTGGCTGCTACAATCCTTTGTGCTCAGGTCATGCAGTCACCGCCCCTGGGCCGCGGGCGCTGGGCTGAGAGCTGGGGTTTGGTCCAGAACTCTTTCCACTACCTCTGCCTGAAGAGCTTCCCTGGCTAACAGTGCACAGGTAGATCCCAGACACGGCTTGAAAAGTGATTATCTGTGTGGAGAAACACTCGGTAACTTCAGATTTTTTTCTAGATTCAACCACGTGAAAAACTGCAGCTGAGCTTCTCGTTGAAAAAAAAAATGACTAAAATCAAAATTTAGTGCTCCTCTAGACAGACACTGATGGTTTTCTTCGATAAACATATTCTGCTTGCATTTTCTGAAGTGATCATCTAAATGAGTCAGAAAACGAGATTTTATTGGCTTTACAAAAACGGTGTCCTGATAATCCTCAACAGCTTCAATAAAGTGTGGGACAGGAGCAACACCCAGGTGAAACAACTATTTTGGTCTGTCTGCTGGGGCTGGGGGTTGGTCATTATCTGAAGGATTTTACAGGGAAATAACCTTCACCTGAAGATCGTGAAGGCAGACAAGAATAACTTCTTATTTTAACCTGAACTCTATCCTTAGGGCAGACAGTGCTCAGCGTGCAGCAGTCATCCATAACACTGGGAAAAGGTTTCTTTGAGGGAAAAAAACCTCACGGATAACCCCAAATTTAGCCTTCTTAAACCCATGCCAATAAAGAAATTTCAATTGAAAATGACAGGAAAATTCCCTGATTTCCCCCTTCCATATCATCTCACAGAATTGGTCCAATTCTGATTTAATCAGAATGAACACATCTCTCTCAAAACTATTTTTACAGCTTCTTCCATGCCACTCCTCATGCATGAAATATTCTCTTTAAACACACCCACAAAGCTTACTTCCCGCTGCCCCCAAATCATTCTGCCATCAATCACTGCTCGAATTTGTTTAAAAATAAGAAAAATCAGCTGAAGAACTTTAGGACAGATGAAGATAAATTGGCATGTTATATTAAAGATCCACTGCTATAAATAATTCAAAGTAATCTGTAACCAAATTGCTGCAGTTGTAAGTTCTAACCTCTACACTAAGAGCCTAAATATTCTAACCAAAATCAGGTCTGGAATCCTCCAGTGCAATGCTCTCCCTGGGTCCCGTTACTGCCTCTTGATACTATTATTAAGAAGTATGAAAAGAGAAAAAATTCAACACTTTTAGATTATCATTTAAGAAATAAAATCTATATTTAATAACTTATTTTCCAAGATCTAGCTGGAAATTTTCATGTTTGTCATCGTGGCTTTTATACAAAGCAATTCCCAAGTTCCCAGATGAAGAGATCCCTGACTTTCTCACTGCAACTGGAAGAAACTTCATCCGAAGAATTTAAATACTCTTCTGCAGAGGCTTTCATTAAAGGACGTTTAAGCACAGAAAGAGAAGATTGCACGGAGTAATTGGTGTTACTTTTGATATGAAGTAAAAGTAAGATGCTGCATCACCAGAGCCCCGGAGGATGCAAAATATTGCATCATACAGCAATAAATGAATGCAAAACATGTGGAGATACCATATGGTATCTTTGCTAGATAAGGGCAGTACAACACATGCTCATTCTTCTGGTTTGGATAAAAACCTAGTGTTACTTTACATATTCGCTTCCCGACATAAAAAGTAGACTTTTGGGGCGGGGAGCGAGGAGTAACTCGTGGTTTTGCTGCCTTTTTGCCGCCTTCCTGCGCTTTGCTGGGCACACAATGCCGAGCGAGGGCGATCCATTGTGGCGCTCGGATCTTCCCCTTGTGCCAGCGCTGCCCGCGGTCCTGCCCCGCACCCGCGGCACGCTTTGGCTCCGGGCAGAGAATCTTCCAGCAAAACGCACCGGGGCCGCACTTTTTCCCTCAAAAAGTGACTTTGCTGGCGGTCCGTCCGCGCTATCGCCCGCTCCATCTGCGCGCTCTGACTCACCGCGGCTCCCGCACTCCCTCCCGGCGCCGGGCACACGCCCTCGGCTCCGCTTTTGTGCCCGCACCGCGCCGGGAGCCGCCCCGAGGGGAGCCCCCCGCGCCCGCGGGCTGGTCGGGGGGGGCTCG
>VWZW01002026.1:96513-113692 GCA_013397115.1 Edolisoma coerulescens
TCGGGGGCCGCAGGGGGCGGCCCGAGGGAGCCGTGAGGGGACTCGGAGCCCCCCGGGCGGGAAAGCGGAGGGAGGAAGGGAGGGGGGCGCCCAACGGTCGCGGCGCGCGCGCGCTCGGCGCCCAGACGGGACGAGGCTCCCCCGCCCCAGCTCCCCTCCTCTCTCTTGCCTCCCCGCGGCCGTACCTTGACGAAGAGCTCGATGACGGGCTCCTTGTCGCCTTCCTTCAGCCCGTTGACCGGCACGGACAGCGCCATTGCTCTCGCTGCTGCAGCCCCCGCCCAGCCTCGCCTCGCCCGCCGCTGCCACAGCCGGGACGGCGACGCCGCTCCGCTCCTCTCACCCGCCCTGCGCGCGACTGAGGCGGCCCCGCCCCGCGCCCGGAGCCCGCCGGGGCCGCGCGGGGGGCGGGGCCTCGGGAGAGGGCGGGGCTGGAGCTGAGGGTGAAGCGCTGAGGGGGCGTGGGCGTGGCTGGGGGCGTGGTCTGATGGGGAGGGGCGCGGCCTCCCTGAGGGGACAATGCTGGGCAGCGCTGAGGGGCGTGGCCGCCGTGAGGGGACAGCGCTGAGGGGGCAGCGCCGGGCATGGCGGTTGTGGAGTCTGCTCAGGGACGGGGGTCCCCGCGGTCCTCCCGGTGGCGGTGGGGACACCCCCGTGTCAGCCAGGGGCGCCCCGGCATGAGACACCGCCCGCGGCTGCTGCCGTGCTCGGTGACAACGTCTGCGAGCGGCCTTGGCAGGGCCACAGCCCTGTGGGTGCTACCAGCCCCCGGGAGGGGGTTGGGGTATGTGTCCCCCCCATCATCGGCTCAGCCCGCCTCGCCCTCAGAGAAAAACTTCAAATCTAGAAACTTTCCCCTCACACTTCCCCACCACAAACAGCTCCTTTCCTGGCGGGGGTAAAAAATCCATCCCAAGAGGCAGTTGAGTCTCCAGCCTAGTTTTTCCCTCGCTGTTAAGGCCAGGGACTGAGGAGCCGGACAGAAGAATGTGCGGGAGAACTGGGTGAAACGTCGGAAAGAAAGGAAACCACGCTTTTTCCAGCCTTTCCACCAGAATAGCAGAGCGGGCGATCACATTTTCCCCATGTGGCTTCACGCCTGCGGAGCCCAGCCCTCGGGAACAGAGCGGCTTTCATGCCTCGGCGCCTCCCGCCCTTGCTCCCAGTCCTTGCTTTTCCTTTTGGAAGCCCAGACTCTGTTTTTAATAGTCTGAGTGGAGCTGCACCTGAGCGTCTCGGCAGAGCCGTTCCCAGGGCAGGCCGGGGCTGTGGGATCCCCCGAGGTGGCACGGAGTGACTTCAATGCCGTCTGTGACCCGGGATGAGCCTCCCTGTAATTTGTACCCAAATGCAGCCCGGGATGGCTCCACATGGAATGGTTACCTACGGAGCGCTCGCTGGTAATAACAAAACCTCCTCTCTCTCCAGGCAGTTTACTGCCCTGGGTTCTGCATAACCGGATGTCTTTACGCAAATATCGGCTTTGAATGCCCTTGAATTCATCTGGAGCAGGAAAAACTGCTGTGAGCCCCTCTCCGGAGCTGATAGGGCTGCGCCACCGATGTGACAAAGTCCTTTTCATTCCCATTTTTGCAGCTTCTGGACAGCCCCAACTCCCTGGGAGCCAGTGGAATATTTCGTCTCTGTTTGGTTTAGAGTCCAAGGAATCTCGCTGATTCACGGGGTGGGACGGTCTGAGGTGGAAATCGGTGTGTCACTGGAACCACACCAATGTGGGGCCGTGCAGTCCAGCCCTGGAACCTCCCTCGGTAATTACCCATTAATTGCAGCCTGTACCACGAAGGACACCGTCCCACCGTTGTTGTTGTTGGAACGTGGGTGGGACAGAAGGGAAGGAAAGAAATTTCCCTTACATGGGGTTGTCCCAGAGACTCCACAAGCGTCTGTCTTGGGTTTTACATTCACTTTTCCGCATGGCAGAGTAAGAAATTTGCACCAGTTGGGGCCAAATGTGGATTCAGGGACTGGTTTAACGAGGGGCAAAGGAAAGTTGGATCCTCTCTCTGCTGGGAAAGGCAGGAGCTGACTCCTTATTCCAGGACAAGGAACGCTGAGCTAGGTACTCCCCCTCAGCCAGGGACCGAGCCTTCCTCCCTGCTTCACCAAAAAGTTTAAAATCACAGGGTTTTGTCAAACTTGCAGTGCTTTCAGGGCTCCCCACAGCACGGACCCACCTGCCTGAGAACAGGCGGTGGTTTAGCACAAAGAAACAGCTCTCCCACGGCGCCCACAAAGGTGGGTGTAGAGCAACAAATTTGAGGTCTGTGAGGCACTCGGGGCCTTTTTATGTTTCCCCAGCCCCACAAAGGAGCTGCCAGGGCTGTTTTTCCCTCACCACTGCTGCATTTCTGCTCTAACAAAAGCTCTCCCCTGCTGGTATCTCACAGAGCAGCTAATAGCTTGTTTCATTTATACCCGGCTGCACCAGCCCTGGCTCTGCTTTAATATCTTTTCAATTATTTCACTTTCAGATGACATTTTGCTGGTTTCCAGCTGCCACTTACCAAACCCCTCCTGCTCCCCATTCAAATGAAACCTCTAACGATGCTCGGAACGGTCTGAAAGCTCTCAATTCTTTCCTCCTTCGGTAATTGCCGCTTGTATTATTCTGGATTTATTTATTTTTTTTAATAACACTTAGAATTAATTTGTCCACGCTTTACATAATAAATCACCAGTGCTCCTAGCAATCCATAGGGAAATGAGCATCACCCACCTTTAACAGCGGTGAGGAATGAGTCAGGGCAGTTCAGTGACTTACTCAAAGCTAAATTTGCACGGAGCCAGGGAGTGGGAGCAAAGCAATTCTGGCCCCCCACGTGTGCTCAGTGGGTCACTCCCTCGATATTATTTTATGCTGCATTCAGGAGCTTCGTTCCCATTTGGCAGAGCAGCAAAACAACGTGGGATTGTTTCACTTCTCCAGCACTTTTGGCCTTTCTGCAGCAATTTTTCCATCTCAAACTTTCCAAGTGCTTTTGGAAGTGGAGGCATCAGATGTTAAAGACATCAAAGCAGGCCCTCTCCTGCCCTGGCTGGGCATGTTCCTCCAGTGGAATTCACTGCCTGCTGACCCCGGGGCTCAAAAATGGGTTTTTATTTCCACGGGGAATTTTTCAGGCACGGGAGGAGCTCAGCACACAGGTCACGTTGTCACTCAGTGGGACACATGTATGAACATCCCATTTGTTTAATTATAATGAAAGTGCTGTGAGAAGAAAGGTGCTGAGGAGGTTTGGGAAGGAGAGCATCCAGAGCTGGCTGTGGCTGGAAGCAGGAGCCTGTCCTGACTGTCGGGTTCATTAGAGCTCCTTTAAAGCCGTGCTGGACGCAGCTGGACAAGAACCTGCCCAGGGACACCTATTAAAGGAAAGGCAGGACTGACACACCCTGGTTATAAATACCAGCATTCCCATTCCAGAGCTAATTCGGGATCCTGGGCTGGGATGCAGCAGCGGAAGCGCAGCCACCGCAGGCCCAGCCCTCGTGTCACAGATGCTCTGCTGAGCTGCTGCCCCCTTAGCAGAGTAACCCCAGGAGCTCTGAGTTCCTCCCTCCCATCCTGGCACCGAGAGGGATTTTGGGCTCCATCCATCACCTGCCTCCTGGGAGGGATGATTTTGTTACGGCTCATTCCTCTTTTATTGCCCCTGCGCTGAGCAGAGTTTGGTTTGGAGCTGCTGGGAGGGCGAGAGCCCGCCAGATTTCCAAGGAGTGCGGGGGAAATCCAACTTCTGCTGGTGTCAGACTGTTTGCAGTTTGCTGTAACTCCCAACCAGCTGTCCCTGGATAGCTCATTTTCATCCCGCGTGGCTGCCAAACTGTAGGATTAGCTGCAGTGAGCAGCTGAGGACACGCGTGGAGCCGGCCGGGAGCTCACAGCTGCCACAGAAAGCAGCTCTCTGCTGTGGGCCGAGGCAGTTACAGCAGCACAGGACACATCCCATGGCATTTCGTGGGAAGGTGACTTCATCCCACAATTTCTGGGTCACTCCTCTGCTCCACGGTCCAAGTCAGCACCGCTCGCTCCGAGCGCAGAGGTTGGAGAACTCAATGTTTCTAGGAAATGTTCATCAAGAACTTCTGGTGGCAGTAATGGCACTCGGAGTCATTTGACAATCAATGGACTTTCCATGCTTCTTCCTTCCCCCTGCCCGGTTACTGGCATGTGGTCCTTCCCCCGGGGAGCTGGATGGTAATTAATGCATTTTGTGGTTAAATGTTTGGACTCAGCATCTCAGGGCGCCCGAGGAGCAGGGAGGGGACAAAGCAGGCATTGTCTGCAGGTTTCCCTCTGCCGCGGGTCCCCTCCACGGAGGCACCGGGAGCAGCTTTTTGGGAATGCTGACACAGGCAGAGTTTTCACCTCGGTGCTGTTGGAGCAGGGGGGAAGTTGAAGTGCTTGTCACCTCCCTGCCTTTGGAGGTGACATCCAAGGAGGGGGAAAGGAAAGTTGGCTCCCGGGACCACACGCACAACAGGAGTAATTGAATGCCTGACTCCCCCCTTTCAGCAGGAGGCTGTTGCCATGCTCTGCCCGGGGTTTCTCGCTGCCCTACTTTCCAAATTCAGTTGTCAGCCTGTCCTCTGCTGTGAGCATCAGGAAACAAAGGTTTGGGCTTCTCCCTTCTGCAGAAAGAGACCAGAAAATGGTCAAGAGGCAGAGATGGAGCTGAGTCTGAGTGCTGGGAAACCTCCCCATGGCAGCACCGTGCAGATGCACACGGACACAGAGTTCCTTCAAAAAAACCCCAAATCCCCTGCATTCCTGGCTTGAAAAGTTACTTGGGAAGGAGAAAAAAAAAAAGATAGTTTTGTGAGCCTGATTAAAATTTATATTTCCCCACCTTTATGTATAGAAGTTTCCTGAAAGTAAATAAATTCAGGTATTGGCTGTTTTCTTTTAAGGTTAGTCCCCAGGTGATTCAAACACCTGGGCTGATAAGGAGATTTGGTGAAGAAAAAAGCACGACACAACCCTGCTTCTCCCCAAATAACAACCCCAGCTTTGCCTGGCTCAGGTTGATTAAGTGGTTAAATCAGCCACACTCCCCTGCAGCAGCAATCAAATGCCACCACCGAGGTTTCCTGCTGGATTTCCATCATCTGAAAAGCCTGAAAGCTGCCGGTAGCTGGGGGCTCCCCTAAGGAGCCCTGTCCATTATATCCCAGCTGGGCTCCAGCACCGCGGACCGGCGTCTGTCACAAACTGCAAGGGCAGAAACTCCGTTTGATGTGGGTTTTTAATGGGCTGCAGGGTCTGAGGGAGCTGGGGAAGGGGAGGTGTGGAAAGGCAGCGCAGCCTCCGTGTGCTGCCTGTGCCTTTGTGTGCGGGGAAAGGGGAAGCTCCAGCTCCAGCTCCTTCCCAGCCGCCCTCCCTCGGATCTGCAGGGATCAACCCAATCACAGCAATGACACCAAGATGCTGTATTTTCCCTCTGGGGTCCAGCCCAACATCAGAGGAAAAAAAAATCCACAACAAAACCAAGTCCAACACAAAACCTCTTTATCTCCAGGCTGGCCTGATCCAAAGCTGCGAGTATGAGGAAAAAATCCTTCCCTGTCAGGGTGGGGAGGCCCTGGCACAGGTTGTCCAGAGAAGCTGTGGCTGCCCCTGGATCCCTGGAAGCGTCCAAGGATAAGCAGCCTGGGATAGTGGAAGGTGTCCCTTTAAGGTGTCCCTTACTCGATCATCTTTAGCTCTTCCACCCCAAAGCATTCCATGATTCTCTGATTCCATCAGTGCAGGCACCTGATAATCCATCCCAGCTTAGGGCAGGACTGTCACCTTCAAAAACCCAAACCACTTCTGTACAGCTGGGCACCATCTGAAGTTTTACATCTCTGCTCTGCCTGTGGGGTGAAGCTGTGCATCCCAAATCCCCCAAGCTTTCCAGGAGGTTCTTTGGGCAAAGTCCACACTGGGATTGATGACATTCATCCATGGAACAAAGTGAACACCTCAGCCAGAGCCACCCTGCTCCAGACCGATGGCGTAAATGCTGATCTGACTCAGGCAGTGACATGATGAATGTGGGGTTTATTTCCTCCTATCTGAGTCACACTGGAAGGAGCCAGATTTTTTTCCAAGTACTCAGGAAAGAAAAGGAATTGTGGGCAGGACAAGAGGCCAAGATCTCGCAGTTCTACCAGGATTTAGAAATAATCTTTCTGATAAAATTATTTGCATTGCAGCAGCACGTAGAACGCTCCAGCTCTCCAAACACAGGGACAGAAACTCCTCCACCTTCTCCAAACCTCGCAGCCTGAGGCAGTGCCAAGGGAATGACATCCCAAATCCCTGAGATACCCACAACTGAACCCAAACCTCTTGAGTCACTGACTCAAAAACATCTGCGGTCCCCAGCAGAACCACTTGTGCCCTGCAGATGAGGAGAACAACAACAATCCTGCGGGGCAGGACCAGAGTCCCAAATCTTCCCATCTCTCTGCTCCTTATCTGCAGCACACGCTCGACCTGCTCAGGCTGAAATTCTGGTATTTCAGATCACCGGGTACTTGCTTTTGCAATTTTAATTATCACCTCTTTACCCCGGTGGTTTGTCTGTGTAACGATTGCTGTAAGGTTCTTCGGGCTCCTACTGAGTAACGATAAGAGCCAGTTAGAGCCAGAAGTTTAGGCACAAACCCGGGATAAATAATTGAGAACTGGAGCCACCCCTCTGCCCCCCAGCCCAGCCAGGGATGTCCAAACCCACCCAGGCTCTCAGAGCATCTCTCTGAGTCCCAAGGCTGTGGAGATTTTCCCCTTTTAAATCCTTTCCTTTTATCCCAGCCGTGAATCCCAGCTGATCACATGCAGCAAGGTGGGCAATGGGATGGAGAGGAGAGGAATTGCCACTGAGGGGGTTAAACCACGGGCAGCTGCTTTTCTAACCCTGCTCTGATCAGCTGCACAAGAGGTTTTCGTGATTCGGGTTTCTTTCACAGATTTAAAACTCATTCCAGATAAGCAAATGAGCAATTAGCAGCGCTGCGTCTGTGATGTCATTAAAATTCAAATGATACCCTGGCTGCTCATTAATAGTGGGATGTGCAGTTGGAGAGGATAAACCCAAATCCTCTGTTGGCAGCTGGGAGAAATCCCGCTGTCCACAGCCCCCTTCTCCCGGGGGTTGGCACCAGCAGGGCCAGCCCCTCCTTGGCCTCTCTGCAGCAAAGTGGCCTCTGAGCCGCCAGAAGAGGCTCGGTCATCAGCACACGCTGCCCATCACATGGGCTTCATCAAGCTCCTTATCATTATTTCACAGGGAATGCTGAACCCGTGGTGCTGAGGGGACACTGAGGCAGGAGGGGGATCCCACAGCGTGTCAGCATCCCCAGCTCAGAACCGACCTCGCCCCCTCCCTGCAAAAATCCCCCCGAGAAGGGCGGGGAGCAGGGAATTGGATGAAGATTGGCTGCAGCACGTCCGTGCTGCTGTGCAGGCGGGGAAGGCCCTGGGCTGAGGGCAGGAGGAAGGAAGCGGAGCTGGAGAGGGGCCAGATCCCCACTGGCAACGCGGCCGGCCTTGGGACGGGCTCCGTGCAGCGAAGCCCCGGGGCTGCAGAGCAGCTCCTGCGGCTGGAGCGGCCCCGGCAGCTGATCCAGGGCAGGATGGAGACCCGGGGGTGACTCAGCTCAGGGGGTGCAGGGGTTGGAACGGTCTGAGCCCCTTGGGAGGTGCAGAAATTCACCCTGTGGCGAGCTGGGAACCCCCAGACCACTGACACATCGATCATGCCCAGGGCCCCGTTCTCCCACAGAACGTGCGGATTTCTCCCTTTTCACACAGCTCCCTTCACTTATCTCTGTCCTGGATAACAGCAGGTGTCCACTTTCCCTGTCTGGAAAGAAGAGCTGAACTGAAAGCGGAGTCTGCCTGCAGCCGCAGGGACGGCTCCCTTTATCCTCCCCCATAAATAATAGAAGGATTCATTCACAGGCTTGTAATAGATTAAAAATAAATAAATAAAAAAGAGCTCAATTTTGTTTTGCCAATCATGCACTTAATGTAATTTTCCCTTCTCGTCCCCTTGTGCCGGTGCCTGTGGACTCACAAAGGTTTTAATAAGCTGGAAAGGTGCCAAACCATTTCCGTCTCATTAAAAAAATATCAGCACGGTGACAAACGTAATTTTTTTCACATCAGTAGTCAAATCTACTTGCTGAATTAAAATCCAGCTGACAGGGAGACTATCAATTTTTAATGGGAGCTTCCTCCCTCGTGGAGAGGGGAAGCCTGGGGGGGTTATTCTTAAAAAGGATCCACATTTCTCACAACCGTTCCGCCGGCTTTGGTTTCATCTGAATCTCGAGTTTTAAAGCCTGAATTAAGAATTCCAAAAAGCCCCCTCAGGTAAAAAACCTCCCGAGAGCTTCCCAGGCTGTGCCCCCACGGACATTCCCTTCTCCCACCCCACGCGTGGGTCAGGGGACGGACCCACGGAGGCCGCCGAGCTCTGTGCGCTCGGGGCCGGCCCCGGCGCAGGTCAGGGGTGGGGACAGGAGCCAGAGGAAGGCCTGGCTGAGCAGATAAGGACTGCACGTGCCCTGCAGAGTCCGGCCCCTCACGCTGACCCTCCTCTCCCGGGGCCATTCCCCAGCTGACGTCGGCGGCAGAATTCCATGTATTTCATAGCCACAGCAATTTACACGAGCCGCGGCTCTGCCCCTGGACTGAGCACAAAGCCTCTGCGGGGGAACCGAACAATTCCCTACACTTCCCTTCCCCCCAGCGCTGCTTTCCCAGCACAGCTGCTTTCCGTGTTTTCTTTCGAGTGAAACACAAGGATTCCGAACTTCCCAGGGATTCGGAGCATCCGCCCGGATCAGCACAAGGCGCGGCCCCACTCCTGCCGCAGCCACCAAGAGCAGCCTGAGCTCTCCAGGGCCCACCGGACAAGGTCCTTCTCCACCTCCCCGCTGCCCCGGGATTTAACAGCTCGCTGCAAGCGCAGCCCCGGCTGCAGCGGGGTCGCTGTGGGAGCCGCAGCCGCGCTGCCCCCGGGCCCTGCCCCTGCCCGGGCTCGGCGCACAAAGCCCGCATTGGAGCCGCATCCTGCCTTTGTGTGGGAGGAAGGACGCTCCGGACCCCACATCCCTCCTCCGTTCAACTCCTCGGCCCGGGGAAGCAGCTGTGGGAGTTCAGAACGATTCCTGACCCCATCCCGGGCTGACCGGCTCCCCCGGGCCCGGCCCGGGGCTCAAGTCCCACACCTGGCCCTGGGAGGTGTTCACTGCACAATTCCCGATGGATTGATCCCGAATGAGAAAAACCACGGCTCTTACAGAATCTGCCACAACACGAACGTTAAATTAATGACTTGGTGATTAAAACACCTTGCACTGAAGGCTCAGAGTCTTCTCCCCTGCGGCAAATCCCGACCCGTGGGGAGCTGCGCTCCTGGCACTGCCCCCAGCTCCCCTCCCTGACCCCAGCCCCGGTTTGGGAGCCAGCACGTTCCCTCCTGCAGCGCTGATTTTTAGGATTATCCAAACCCCAAAACAGGCTCGGCACAGCCCCAAAGCGCGGCCCAAACGGGCACGGGTGGCCCCGCGTGGCTGCGTCACCGTGAGTCACCCCCGCGCCAGTCCCGGCTTCACCCGGCCGCGTTTGGGCGTCAGGCCTGACTCACCTGCCCCGGGAGCTGGCCAGCTCCCAGCGCAGAATCCGGCACTCCCAGCTAAGGAAGAATTCCGCAGCGTTTTCCCTCCCTGGGAGATGGGCTGGAGCCACACAACTCCCGCTCGCTGCTCGGGCACGGCCCCCACACAAGACACCAGCAAACCCCAGAGGAGGCACTTTGGGCTCTTGATTTTAAATAAAAGAGCGGGGAAAAAAGGGAAGAAAAACCCAAACTCTCCTTTCCAGCTCCATGACAAACTGTGATCCTCATCCCTTCAGGAACAGCATCCAGTCCCTCCCCAGCCTGGTGAGACAGAGCCAAAGCCACTTGGAGATGTTTAGGTACAAACCTGCAGTGAGAACTGGGGACGCCTCTGAACATCATCTCCCTCTGTGCGTTGGTTGTTCTCCTACTTGAACAGCAATTAAAATCAATCCCACTCTTCCCAGACATCTTCCCAAGGCTTAATCTACACTCAGGATGGGACACATGAAAAATTCACCAAGTATCTGCCTGACTGCCTCCAGCGTGCCAAGGAAGCAAACACAAACCATCACCAGTGGACCAGAAGATCTTTAACCATGTCGGATGTTCCCTGAGCTCCACTCACAGCAGAAGGAAACGCTCTGGCTCAAGTCAGGACTAAACTGAACAAATGGTAACAAAGCCAAGCACTTCTTTCCCCCAGAACGCGGCTCAGAACTACCCCAGGGCTGCCGAACAGCTGAGCTGTGTCACCCCCTCGAGTGCCACCCAGCAGGAAGGAGTCCAGTTCCTGCTGGACTTCAGGCAGGGACGATCTGATCCCTGAGCCAGAGGGAGCCCAGGTAAGAGTGGCTGGTACAGGACATCCTCTGCCTCCAGCCAGCACGGGGAACCATCCCCAGCTGTTGTTTCACACCCCAGCTGAAGGGACTCAAGCAGTTCCAGCCTCTTTGAACTCATCCAGGATTGCTGCGTGAAGTTCAAAGGTCAAACTGGTGATTGAAGCCTGGGAATACACAACTCCCTACCCCATTGTGCTGAGATTTAATAATCTGTTTATTATCCTTGAAGAGATATAATTACTTCCAACAGTAATTTATTGGAATGAGTAAGACCTGATTTAAGAGAAACACAGTTCCATTGGAATTGTGACTGCTGTGACTGCTTTGAGACATTGGTGACATCCACAGTGGACTTCAAGCAGACAAATCAAGGGTTTATGAGATGATCCTGTACTAAATCATAAGTTACAACACACAACAGCAGGAATGGAACTCCACCAAAATACAGCTCCGTGCCCTGCTGAGCTGCTCCTCCCAGAGCTGCTTTTTCCACCAACAGATTTGGAGTTTGGTGCTTGAGGAACGAAGTCAGAGTGCAGAACTGCTCCTCTGAGCCCAGCTCCCCCCCTGCAGCCCTCGCTGCTCAGGACATGGATTTTGTCAGGTGAGAGGTTTTGGGATGGCTCCGAGCACAGAACTCTGCCCTGGTGCTGGGATTTATCCCCTGGCTCCCAGCAGCTCCCAGGGAGCACCAGGCCCTGCCCAAGCAGCAGCAGCAGCACAGTTCTGTGTCCTGAGGCAATTCAGGGTAAATCCCTCGGCTCAGGAAGCTCCACACAGCACTCCCAGGCAAACTGCCAAAGTCGCACAAGTGGAAAAATTTAACAATCCAGCCCTGAGTTTCTATAAACTTGGAAGTGTTGCACACACACACCTGCCATTGTCCCACCTGTTGACACAACAAACACATCTTTCTTCAGGAGCAGCTACAGAGACTGACCTGTGACTCACCTCAGCCTCACGCTCACTCCTGGGGACTCACTTCCATTTAAATGACACACTCCAACTAAACTTTCTGTGGAGTCAGATACAATTACTGCAGCAAGTCCCTTACCTAGACCCTGTGTCTGTCACTTCACGAAGGTGGCCTGGGTCAAGAACCCAAAATTCAGCACGAGCAGATCCAGGATAAAAAGAACAAGCGAGATCCAGGCAGCTCCTGCCCCATCACACCAGGCACCTGCAGGGTCATTTCTGAACTATGAATAAAAGGATTTAAAAACAGAGAGAAGAGGTTAACCAAGAAGCTGGAGCGGGGAAGGGATCAGACAAGTTTGGGTTTGGATGACGGGAGCTCAATTCAGAGGATCAGGAGTGAATTCAGTGGTGTCACAAACAGCAGAGACACAGATGGAACCCAGCCCAGCAGAGATTCTGTGCTAAAAAGGGTCTGTGCAACAGCAGGGCCAGGGACAGCTCAGGAGAGGAGGGGCTGATTATCCCCTGACTGGTATTTAAATCAAACCTTAGTACTTGACTGGATAAGTAGGAAGGAATTAAAATATTAACCTAAACACAATTTAGAAGTTATACCCTTTTAAAACACTGCATTTAATTGCTCTTTTTAAGCCCACACCATTCTTTATGGGTAGATGAAAAAAAAAAAGGACAGGGAGTACCAACAATAGAAACTCCAAGGGAGATGGAAAGGTGGAGGGAAGGCCTGGCCCATCCAAAACCAGCAGAGGTCCTTTATCAGTCCTGGAGGCAGGAGATGGAAATAGGTGCGAGGGAAGATAAGCAGTGACTCAGGTCCTGGATGTATTTAAAGAACTTCTATTAGTGCTAAGATTAAAAGGCACTCAGAGGTCACCAAACCCGGGTGGAAGCAAGATTGGGATGATAAAGGAGGAGGCATTAAACCCTCGGGAGCTGCACCCCTGCAGGCTCTGCCCAGGACATCCAGGGAAAAGCCACGTGAATGAGGATCAGCACGTCCCGAGTTCGGCTCTGTGGCTGCACGAGCACCAAATTCACCCAGATGGACTTTGTGAAGAAACAAAAGATTCAGCACGAAGGGAAGTGCAGAAGGAGCTGCTCTGAAATCTCCCCTCCCAGCCCGGACCTAAAGCAGCCCTGCCTCAGTTTAAACCCTGCACAAGGGCAAGGAAAGACTCATCAAACCTCCCATTTCATTGTGCACATCACAGCTGCTGCAGCACAAAAAGAATTCAAAAGCACCTTCCAGAGAACTTCAGAACTGAGCTGATTTCAGAAACACAGCTTGAGTTTTTACAAGAATTCCACAGCAGCAACCCAGCAAGTTTCCAGTGTGATTAAAAGGGGGTTGGAACTGGATGACTTGTAAGGTCCCTTCCAACCCAAACCATTCCATGATTATGGACAGGCAGGGAGCCCCCAGGGTTCCTCAGATGAGCTCTCACACCACCACAGCTCCTTCTCCAAGTCAATCAAACCTGCTGTTCATTTCTTGCAGGGCCTTGAAACACTTTACTTGCTCTGACCACCAATTTTCACAGCAAATGTTGAGTTTGAGCTTCTCCATCCTCTCGGAGCACTGCCCAGGTAAGGCTGGGCTGTTTGACTCCTGCTTTGCAAGAACTCAACAGGAGCATCACTAATTAAAGGGCTTTTCCTGCTCCCCCAGGCCAGTTAAAAGCCCCAATTTTTCCAGAGCCAGCACAGTGGATCAAACACTTTCTCATCTCTGAGCAGTCATTAACCCTGCACAAAACAAAGCTGATTAGCAAATGTAAACGTCCAGATAAAAATAGCCAACATCTGTTTAAATTTAGAAATTTATTTTGTTTAATCCACAAGCTTTATATAGCTTTAGTTAAAAAAACAAAAACAAAGAACAGTGAAAACATGACAATATCCAAAGTTCGGGTTCCTCTAAACTTTCAAAGAACACAGCTCTGAAAGTTGCTCAGACCATTCCGAAGAACCGTAACGAGACAAGATTTATGAATGGGGCAACGACAGCTCACAAACAAAATTTATGGAACTGAAGGAATTATTTTTTTTTTGTTTTCTGGGACTGCTGATCATGGAAACTGCCCTTTAAAAAAAGAACATAAAAATACAAATGAAATTCCAGTGTTCCAAATCAACATGTTACATCAATATAAACCCACAGTGTCCTGGTAAATAACATGCTTTCATTTATGTACCACTCTAAATTGCTATTCTTGATTGGCTTTAATGGAGACTATACAGGCAACAGTAGAAAGCATTAAAATAGAGATGTACTTCCTTGGAATTCTGCAGTGGTTTTACTCCTGGGCAAGCCTACAAACCACAAAGGTTAGTAGCATCATGTAAGTGATACAAAAGAAGTCAAATGAGACCCTCACAAATTCTGCTCAAGGCTCTGTTGGATTTCAAAGAAACGAGGGAACTGACGGTCATGTTTCAAACCTCCAAAACAAATTCCTACTGTTTCTAAAAAGTCTCACTCTAAATGAAATTATGCTGACTGCCAATGAAAGAATGTCACTAGTACACTGTGGACACCTTTTGTAATGTAAATCCATGCCCTTTGTACATGGTGAACCTCAACCTAGCAATTATTACAACAAATGTTATATTCTAAAGCTCAAACACATTTAGCAATTGGAAATTGAATTCTGAGTACAAACCAAATAAAATGTACATTATATCAAAGGGTTGGCCTAGGAGGGGGGGGACACCTGCGCCTTCCTCATGGACCTCAGGGCCTTCTCCCGCAGGTGCTTTTCTAGGTCATCCAGGTTGTCCTCGGGTTCACTTTCTGTCTCCTTCAAACAAAGACCAAGAGTTGCTTCAAACACGCCAGGCCCAGCAGAGCCCTCCCAGCACTGAAATCCCCCCACGGAATCCCACACCCCACGTCCCACTTTGCACTTAGGGCTGCCAGAACAGCAGCAGCGCAGCGCACACCCGCCCTGTTTGCTCCCACTGGGCCTTTACAAAGTCCCAAATTCTGACCTTTTTGGGTTCTGTCTCTGCTTCCTGGTCTTCCTGTGTTGAGGTGGTGTCTGCTGCAGCCACAGCAGCAGCTGCTGCAGCTGCTGCTGCCTTCTCCTTCTTATGCTTTTTGTGTTTCTTGTGCTTTTTATCCTTTTTATGCTTCTTATCCTTCTTTTTCTTCTTCTTCTTGCCACCACCTTCTTGATCAGAATTCTGTAATAAATAATTCAATAGATGTTACAAACTCATCTCTAAGGCTTCAAAATTCTCTGGCAAAGAATGGAACTGTCCCTGGGAAACACCTCAGAAGAAGAGGTGAAGATAACAAAAAATCTGTTCTCTTCCCACTGGGAATAATCTGAGTTTGCACACAGGATACTGAGCATAAACAAGCCCCCCTCACTCTGTAAAAAGTGAAACTCACCTACACTCATGAAATGGGACAGACTTTTTTTCCCAGAAGTCTGATTTACTATAGAATAGCACTTTTTTTCCAGATTTGGAGATGTTAAGCTTGAAAAACTTATATTGCAAATTGTTTTTAGACATTCTTAACTATGAAGAATGACCCCAAGCAGTTTTCCCCCCTGTGAATAACCCTGGGGCTGCTCCTGACAACAGCTTGCCCTAGAAGCCAAAGCAGTGCTGCTCTATGAGCTGACAAATACCCTGGCAGGTGATGGGCTCTGAGTTGGGCTCTTGGCCTTTTTTGCAGGGGACCAGTTTGCAGAAGGAGAGCGAGACCGAGCAGGAGATGCAGGTCCTTGGTGTTTTTTGGGAGCTGTCTCAGGTGTCCCTGACGCAGATCGGGACGAGGACACGCGCCGGGGGCTGGGGGTGGAAGCCCTGAGGAGCACAAGAGTCACAGTCAGACACAAAACAAGGGAATATTAACACAAGAGCCAAATGAACACGTGTGCTTTCACTTGGTCAAGCTGCACTTACAAGATTTAAATTGATTTTAAAAAAATAAATGGATTAATTGCTTTGCTGATGTGTTAAAAAAGGCAAAACAATCCAATAGCAGAGTGGATCCATAATGCAGAGGGATAATGCAGCCTGAAAAGCTGTTAAACAACCCTGCTGCTGCTCAGAGCTGATAGCTGCCTTGCTGGCATCACTAAGTTATAACCACAGTAACACTCAGGAGAACAGCAATGCTCCTTCATTGTGCAAGGCTTCCCATTCAACTCCATTTTCCTTCTGGAAAAATTCGTAAGCCAGCACCACACTTTTCACTGCCTGCTCAGAAGAGCAGCATCACACTACAGACGAAAATATTTAGAATGTTAGCAGCAGTTCATCATGAATGGCCACCTATGGAATTATTTCTGAGCTAATGAGAAGTGTTGGCTCCTTCCACAGTTAGGTTTAAGACAAAGTTAGGTTTTCTTTAAAGCCATCAATTAAAGAGAAGACTTTGGGGACACCTCGTGGCAGCATTCCAGGGTCTTATAAAAAGGTGGGAGAGGGACTTTTTACACAGTCAGGACAGGGAGGAATGGCTTCCCACTGCCAGAGGGCAGGGATAGATGACACTGGGAAAAATTTCTGCCCTGTGAGGGTGGGGATGCCTCGGTACAGGGTGCCCAGAGGAGCTGTGGCTGCCCCTGGATCCCTGGCAGTGCCCAAGGCCAGGCTGGACAGAGCTTGGAGCAGCCTGGGATAGTCAAAGGTGTCCCTGCCATGGCAGGGGGTGGCACTGGATGGGCTTTAAGTCCCTTCCAGTCCAAACCATTCTATTAGCTATTTTCACAGCATTATAACTGAACAAAAACCCCTTATAAAAGCCAAAGCAGACAAGAAGGGTTTTTTTACTTTGTTTTCTTGGGTTCTGGCGTTCTGGACACCCTCCTGATGGGCCTGCTGCTGGGCGAGGGTGACTGTCTCCTCTGCGGCGACGCCGACGCTCCCCGGCGCGGCGGCGGAGGGCTGGAGGAGGGGTGGGAAGCTCGAGGCCGTGGTGAAGGTGAATGCCTTTTGTTTTGTGGTGGAGAACGTGTTTCCCTGTTGGATCTGCTGGGAGGAGAGCCCTTCCTGTGCTTGGAAGATACGGAAGGGGAGCGCCGTTTAGCACTAGGGGAGCTCCTCTGTTTTGGCGGCGGGGAGTGGGAGACTCTGCGCTTGGACTGGGGGGAAGGGGAGGCCCTTCTTTTGGGAGGGGGAGGAGGAGAAGCTGTTCTCCTCTTGGGAGGGGGAGAGGGGGAATATCGCCTCTGGATCGGGGGGGAGTATCTCCGTGGAGAGGGAGAACGTCTGCGAGGGGGTGGTGATGGAGACCTGCAAAGAGAACAAAAACATTCAGGGGCCACCCAGGCATGGCAATCAGTCAGCAGTGCCCTGCAGTCCACCCAAAGAGGGGAAGAGTTCTTTAAGCTCCTCAAAATTTAAACCAGAATTCTTTACAAGTTCTAAGAATATAAAATAGAACTTTTAAAAAGTTCTTGCCCAGAAAGGTTGTGGTTGCCTCATCCCTGGAAGAGTCCAAGGCCAGGGAGGACANGGAGCGGCGCCGGCGCGCCGGGGGCGGCGAGGGGCTCCTCCTCCTCCTGCTGCAGAAAAACAGGGATTGATCAGCAAACTGCCAGCTGAGCCACCAGGTGCTTCGTGGTCTGCTTTCACTCCACAAAATCAGCTCCTTCATGCACTGTGAAATGAAATTCTACCGGGAGCACTGATGGAAAAGAATGGACTTAAATCTGAGGAGTGTGAGACGAGTGTCTGACTGTGACCCTGAGCCCACCACAGGTGTCTGACCGTGACCCTGAGCCCATCAGAAGTGTCTGACTG
>VWZW01002026.1:114020-121520 GCA_013397115.1 Edolisoma coerulescens
TGGCACTGGATGGGCTTTGAGGTCCCTCCCAACCCAAACCATTCTGGGATTCTGGGATTCTGACCCAGGATTTGCAGCAGCAACCCAACAACATCCAGGCCACGCACCCACCACACCCAACCTCACCAGCACAACCACAGCCCCCTCAGCTTCCCAGCCAAGGGCCTGGCATCAGGGCCCCTTCCCCGTGCCCAGGGGGACGTCCCCAAGGCCAGGGCAGGCAGTTGGTGCCCACGGTGAGGTACCTTCGGCGAGGCGGGGACGGGGAGCGGCGGCGCCGGGGCGGGGGCGCCGGGGAAGGGGAGCGGCGCCGGCGCGCCGGGGGCGGCGAGGGGCTCCTCCTCCTCCTGCTGCAGAAAAACAGGGATTGATCAGCAAACTGCCAGCTGAGCCACCAGGTGCTTCGTGGTCTGCTTTCACTCCACAAAATCAGCTCCTTCATGCACTGTGAAATGAAATTCTACCGGGAGCACTGATGGAAAAGAATGGACTTAAATCTGAGGAGTGTGAGACGAGTGTCTGACTGTGACCCTGAGCCCACCACAGGTGTCTGACCGTGACCCTGAGCCCATCAGAAGTGTCTGACTGTGACCCTGAGCCCACCACAGGTGTCTGACCGTGACCCTGAGCCCATCAGAAGTGTCTGACTGTGACCCTGAGCCCACCACAGGTGTCTGACCGTGACCCTGAGCCCATCAGAAGTGTCTGACTGTGACCCTGAGCCCACCACAGGTGTCTGACCGTGACCCTGAGCCCATCAGAAGTGTCTGACTGTGACCCTGAGCCCACCACAGGTGTCTGACCGTGACCCTGAGCCCATCAGAAGTGTCTGACTGTGACCCTGAGCCCACCACAGGTGTCTGACCGTGACCCTGAGCCCATCAGAAGTGTCTGACTGTGACCCTGAGCCCACCACAGGTGTCTGACCGTGACCCTGAGCCCATCAGAAGTGTCTGACTGTGACCCTGAGCCCACCACAGGTGTCTGACCGTGACCCTGAGCCCATCAGAAGTGTCTGACTGTGACCCTGAGCCCACCACAGGTGTCTGACCGTGACCCTGAGCCCATCAGAAGTGTCTGACTGTGACCCTGAGCCCACCACAGGTGTCTGACCGTGACCCTGAGCCCATCAGAAGTGTCTGACTGTGACCCTGAGCCCATCAGAAGTGTCTGACTGTGACCCTGAGCCCACCAAAGCAGCCAGGACACAATTCCACATCTGCACAACCTGATCCATCACCACCTTGTAGCCAGAGAAAGGCCAAATGGTTGGAGTAAGGGATGGATCGTGTGCTGATTTTGTCTGGGGTGGAGTTAATTTTCTTCACAGTGTGGAACTGTGCTCCTGAAAACAGCTTTTATCTACGGATCTGAAATCCAAAATTATTTATTTCTTGAAATGCAGTGAAAAAACCAGAGTGGTTGCTAAACTGCAGCTCTCTGGATTAAAATTGTTCACCAAATGAGCCATTTTCTGCTTTGCAGGGTTTATAACAGACTTCTGGAAGGGGGAATTCTAATCCAACACATACTTGCCTGAATTTTGAAGGAGAGGAATATTGGTAAAGCGAAATATTCCTTTTTTTAAAAAAAGCAATTAAGATAAAATGACTGCATAAGGGAAAAATGAGAGCAATTAAAAAGCAAAGCAGCTCATTTACATAAACTGAGATTTGATTTCAAATATGCTGGGTATTGTTCTCCAAGGCAATGAGACACACTTTTATAGATAAGAGTTTGCTCCAAAATACAATGTTCTTCTATGATCCAAAAAACCCCCAGCCTTCAAATGTACTAATTGTCCTAATTAAACATGTATTTATGCAACAGGCAGTAGGTGAATTCAGTGTGTTGCAAAACAAGATCAAAGCCTTTGAATCCCAACATGTTTTCCATAGAAATGTTTGACAGGATCCATAATTAGGAAGGTCTGCAGTTATGAGGGAGTCATCCTTATCTCCTGCATCACGATGTGTGCTCTGAGTATCTGCTAGCTAGGGCTTAATTACAGCCTGCTCAAGGGTCATTACATCCAATTAATAAACTCATCAAGCACCCAGCTTCCTGCACCTTTCTGTATTCCCAGATCAACACAGAGCTAACAGTGTCACAAATAAAAAAGTCACTACTGTTTTACTTATTGTCTGCTTCCAGTAATTCCAAGTATCTCATGAACTGACGAATGAGAGTTTTGGAAACTCCAATCATCTGTGACCCAGATGAAGATCTTAATTGCTCACTGCAAGTGTGCAGGAGGGTTTGAGTCAGTGGCAGCAGGAATGCAACGCTGCTCACCCAAAGCTGGGTGTCTGGAGCAAGGAGCCCCTGAGGAAAGCAAGCGTTCAGCTGTTTTCAGACATCAGTGAGATGTAATAACATCAGTTACTGATGTCACAGGCCGATGTGAATTAACAAGGGGTGAGCAGTGAAGGACACAGAGCAGGTGGTGTTCCTTCTCTTTTCTTTTTGCCAGTGAAATGGCTCCAGACCCAACACATTAAGGAGCACATCGGTCTGAATTTCCCTCACCATGAGTGTGCAAGTTTAAAGGACAAAGGATGGCAAACGCTTATCCATGCCAAAATAAATGACAGCCTGTTTAAGAGATGAATTTCTAACCAACCTTTTCATCACTGGCGATTGCCACCTCTTTTCCATCTGCATCCTGAGAGCAGTGGAGGGGAAACAAAACAAAACAGATCTATCTGCCACGATCTGAGGCAAAAATGAACACGCTCAAAGAAAGGTCAGAGCAATTTTTACCAAATGAGTGTAACGGGAAGGAAATCTTGAAACAAGATCGGGCAGAGTGGGCATGACTTGATGTGCATTTGGTGAGAGTTGCAGAGAGATAAACATTAAATAACAGGAAAGGATGAGTTAAGCTCAAGCAGAGTTACCGAGGGGAGGATTCCTTCTGCCGCTTGCGGGGCGAGGGGCTGCGCGAGTGCGAGTGGTGGCGGCGCCTGCCCACCTCCCCGTTCTTCACGTTCGACCTCTTGGGCCTCTCCTCCTCTGAGGAAGATGAAGAACCAGAATCTGCAAATGTAGAAGAATCACTCTCTGGAAAATGCTCCTCGTGACACTGATCAGTCACTGACAGGGTAATGCCACAGCTCGAACCAACCTCCTCTCCCGCCAAACAAGAACCCGACATTTCAAAGCAGATCAACTGGAAGTGTTGGTTGGAGCCAAGTGATAAATAAATCCATCAGAGCTGGGTAAAAATACTTGCAGCGATCTAACTGTCCCCATAAAATTTGGCTAGACAGGTAATTTAAAAGGTAAACTGCAGGTGCTTTTTGAAACTATGTAGACAAAAATAGCCGGGTGAATTTTCTGATCTCAAGCATAAAAGAGTCCAAAATAAGGACAGATGAAGTAATCCACAGCACACAGTATTTGTGTGTGATGTTAAAGAGTTTACAAGCACAACTTCTAAAGATGCAAACCCATTAACAAAAGAAATAATAACCTTTAAAAGTCATACTTTTATTCTTCCTGAGCAATAATTAAAGTGACCTCATTATGAGTGGCAAATCTGTAATTAAATTAACAATAGCAGGCAGAGCACATAGCGAATCTATATTTGAACTTAACTACTTCCTGCAAAAGTAAACTACAACCCAGTTTTAGGGAATTCCTCTCCTCCATACCAGATGAAGACTGCTGATTTTGCCTCCTGTACTGGCGCCTCTGTTGGACAGAATCTGCTGCAGCCATTTTGCCTCCTTTGTCTTCTTCTGAAAGGACACACAAGGACAGGGCACTCAAACCAAGGATAAGATTTGCCTTATTCAGGCAGAAGCAAAGTTATGGACAGCAGACCATCAAGTATGGGGCTTTCCCCTCAAGTAAGGGGTTCTCCCCCACCCAAATCTTTGGATAACATAAGGCTGGAATACACCTTGGCTGAGCTTTTATTCCGAGCTATCTTGGATAGAATGAGGCAGTAGGAGTGATCATCTTTAGAGTTCTGAAAACTCCTGCTGTCAATGCCAGACTTCCAGGAGGGCTCAGCACTTTATTGCCCATCACTATCAAGGATTTTTGACTAAAAACCCCACCCAGGAGCAGAGCTGGAAAGCCAGAGCCGTACCTGATTCCGACAGTTCCGCTTTCCTGGGCTTGGGTGCTGGCGAAGGAGACTCTCTTTTCTCAGTACTCTTATGCTTGGGTGCTACAAGACAAAACCAAACAGCTCAGCTGCAATTCACACCATTCCTTCATGCTTCTCTGCCCTACAAACCACACACGGGATCTTTGAGGGAAGAGAAGTGCAGAGTGGGACGTGAGCACTGCTGGCTCCGCTCACCTGAAGAGCTGCTGCCGGACAGCGAGGCCGAGGATCGTCTTCTCCTGCAAAGCAAAGGCCACATCAGGTCCTGCCCGGCCACAGCGGGGAACATTTCAGCACAAAGAACAAAGAACTGCAGTTGTTTGCAAGCACAGACACTGAGCCACAGACAACAGCACTTCCCAAACATGGTGGACAGCCTGCAACACTTGGTTTGGAGAAGAGGAGGATAACGACCGATCTTTCACAGTTATTCTTAAACTACAACAGTGAGCTAAAAATTGTTAGTGTCACCTTCACTGGCTTTCTGTCACTCTACAGGCTACAGCTAAGCTTTCCCCTGGAAACAATTAGTTTTGGCTGGGCTCTCTGACTTCTGGGTGGTTAAGAGAATTCTCTGTGTTAGCACGTGTGACTTAATGATCTCCAGAGCAGATCTGGGTAAGAGTTTAGTGTGCAAGGACACTAAAATGTTTTACACCAGGAGGTGAAAATTTCAGGCAACTTAACAACTTAACAATTCAGAATCGATCTATCCATCCTTATGTTTTAGTCTTTCATCTTTACTTTGCAATTTTAAAAGGTAGGGCCTCAGAATTCTGCGGCAAAATTTGTGGCAAGTTCTGTTGCAATTGTGTACCTGCAGAATCCACCTTTGGCTGCAGAATTCCTGAGAACCTGGAAAAAAGAAACCCTACCTTGAGTGAGATAAACATTTGCTGAAAGGGAGCTCTTGTACATCTTGCAACATACATGTTTGATACTTTTCACAGTTTTCCCAGTAACTGTGTGAAATGAACATATTGACAAACTCAGGAAATAGTCATCACTTTGTCACAGAAAGGAAGAGAAGTGTTCCTTCCTCAAAAACAACTGCTGTACACAAGAAGCATCACTTTGATTCTCTTCCTATGAAGAGGATAAGAATCTGTTCTCTCCCCACGAAGACAAATGTCTATTTTGACATTGCCAAAAGCATATCATTTACTTTGCAAGGCAGCTAAGAGCTCTGCCTCTAGAACAATTCTTATGCTATGAAAAATGACTTTCAACACCAAAGGGCAAAACCTGAAGAATTTTAAGTAAGAGAACATGAAGAGGAAACATATTTCAAGTCCAAATTTAATTTTACATGAGAGAAATACAAGTCATAATTAAAAATTCCCAACGAGTAAAATTCAATTACTTGTTCTCATTTTTTTCCCCAAGCAGGAAAGAAAAGCACTAAGACTTAAGCAGAAAAGCCCTAAGAGATGTCATGTCAGTCTGTGCTGGGAGCTATCCAGAGCCACTTGAAGAAGTAACAGCTCTGAAATTGCCACTTTTCAAAAAGGAGGAATTCTCATCACTGTCCTAATTCAGAAGAAATCATTTCACAGCTACAACTGTGTTCCCCCACAACACACTCAGGAAATGTGACACCGCAGTTTTTCCATCGCTCTAATCACACGCCTGCCAGTGCTAAGGTGAGATGAACGAGGTCATTTTGCTAACACAGCTACAGTTCCCTTTAACTCTCCAGGTTTAGCACTTCCAGCTGTCTCAAAAAGCAGGGCTCTTACCGCCTCACGGGGGATCTGCTCCTCCTGTGCCTGGGTGGGGGAGGCATTCTCCGGGGTGGGCTCCTCCTGCGCGGGGACGGCCGGCGCCGGGGGCTGGGTCGCCTTCTAGGGGAGTAAGACCTGTCACAATCAGAAATTCCAATGAAAAGCAACTATCTAGCTTTCATAGTTGAGGAAATTTATCCTCGGGGCACTGAGTGCAGAGTTGCTTTCCTCCAAGTGCATCGTATTAAGGTTGTATTTAGGTGAGGATGCGAAATGTACAATCAGACGCAATCAGGGCTTTGAAGTTTAACAACATCGCTCTATTAAATAGTAAAATATGAAAAAAAAGGAGGAAAAAGAAGTGTTTTACAGCATTTTCAGCATCAAAACCATGTCCTAAAGACAGGCTACACAATTCTCATTACCAATATTAAGCAGCCCAATTCCTTCTCCAGTTAGTGCTGGTCACCATGAGCAAACAAAACACTCCCGAACACATTTATGCACCAAGTGCATCTTTCTTATTTGGCCCAAAACATCCACAGCTCAATACCTTTAAAAACATCACTGACCAAGAACTTAAAGTGGCACCTTCAGCAGAAATATTCTCAACCTTCATAATCAGCACTTGAAGCCCACCTTGACCGTGATCTGTGGCGCCTTCTGGGTCGAGAATGAGATGGAGAACGGGATCGGGATCTTGACCTGGACTTGGACCGAGTTGGGGATCTCTGACGAGTCTTCTCCTTCTCCTTCTCTCTCTCCTTCTTTGAATTACGTTCTGGTGAAGTTTCCTTAGTCTCTGGTACAGGAGGTTCAGGTTTCGGAGCTTTTGGGATATCACTGTTAAAAATAAAGACTTTATTTGTAAGCACATACAAACCACAGCTCGTAAAGTAACATTTTAGAAGCTGCCAAGATATTCCCCTACAACAAACGTTCTCCTGCCCATCCTCAGAACTGTGAAAAGAGTTAGAACTTGGTACAATGATTCAAAGAGAAGAGTAAGTAACATAGAGGCTACACGATGACAATTTGCTGGAAGACAAGATGACATTGTCACAAGTGACAATGATGACCAGGACAATGAAATCACAGTGGCAGCAAACCACACTGCCCTTAAAATTCCACACAGGACAAAGAAACCTCGCTGAAGATTATTAAATAAATGCTTTGGCTGTTGCAGGGGCACAAGGAGGAGCAGGTATTACCCAAGCCAAGCCCCAATGAGGTATTAGGAGAATAATTCCATTTTTTAAAGGCAATATATGGTTCTACACACAGAGTTCTCACCTGTTTGAAGTTGCCTCTTGCACAACAGTCTCCTTTGGTTTCACGGAGGGTTCTGGCTCAGGAGTGGCCTCTTTCTTCTCGGGGGCAGGGGTGGCACTGCGGCTCTTGGTCCGGTGGTGGGGGGAGCGGGAGTGGCTGCGCTTCCGCTCCCGGCGCACCGGCGACGACCTCCGCCGAGGGGACGGAGAGCGGGACTTGCGCCTGGGGAGAGAGGGGCACTCACAGCTCTGGGACACCCAGCAGCTGAAAGCCCCCCGCACTCAGGGACACTCAGCACTGCCTGCAGCATTGAAAGCACACACAGGACTGCACTTTCTGCTGCTAACTGACAGACAAATTAAGACGTCAAACAAAAAACCCAAC
>VWZW01002026.1:126520-151070 GCA_013397115.1 Edolisoma coerulescens
GAAAGAATTATAAATATGAAGTTTCTTGATATGGGGAATCCAAACTGCTGGTCTGCTGCTTTTCTGTCATTTCACATTTGGTTCCTCCTGAAGCCAGAATAAAACCAGACCGCTGTTCACAGCCCCGTTTCAGTGCTGCTCTGGTTTTCATAAAATGCCACCTTCCACAGGCCAGTTTAAAAGAATATTAGATTTCTAATCCAGAGTTTTCAGCCACAGTAATCCTGCTGTCAATCACAACTACCTGATTTGTAAATCTTTTCGCAACTGCGTTAGAACAACAATAACTGCGGATTTAATCTGCAATTATCTTTCTCCAGGTAGCCCCTGAACACAAAACTGAACTAAGGGAAGGGTTATGTGTGCTGGCGTGTTTTAAAAGCATCCTAGCTGCAGGAAATGAAAATAATATGGGCTGAACAAATGAATGAACCTCGAAAATTTAAATCGGTTCTCAGAATTATCACGGAAACCCCAAAAATAACGTCATTCCAATTAAAGGAAGAAAAAGCTGAAAAGAAGTAGACCCTGGGCAGGTTTAATGGTCTCTGCAGAAAATGCAGCACAGCTGTAAGAACAGAGAAGAAAAACTCAAGGATTAAAAACAAAATACTAACGTAAGAATACAGCCTAACTTCTTTTTTTGAAGAATACACTTAACCTCTAAAAAATCTCTCTAAAAAAACGACAGGGCTGTTTATTCGCTTTGAACATGGACACTAAAGAAGGTGGACAGCGCAAACCCGGGCTCTTCCCCCAGAGCCCCAAGGCTCCTTCTCCCCTCCCCCGCAGCCCGGGGGTCGCAGCGGTGACACGACCCCGCGTGGGCCGGGACCTCCGGGGCCGAGGTCCCTCAGGGCCCCGCGCGGGGCCTGGCCGGGGAGCGCAGCCCCGGGGGCGGCGGCGGAGGCNGGGTCGCCCTCCGGCGCCTGCTGATTGGCGGAGAGTCGGCGCGCGCGCGGGAGCGCGGCCAATGAGAGCGCGCGGCTGCCCCGGCCGCGGGACGCGTCCTTTGGCGGCACGCGCGAGGGTGAGAGCGTGTGTGCGTCGCGCTCTCGCGAGATGTTGGCCCCTACAGTTATTGCTGATGTCAACGTCTCGCGAGATCTCAGGTTCCCTCACGGCCGCGGCTCCCTCAGCGTTGGCGGCGGGGCGGTCCGGTGTGAGAGGGCACAGCGGCTCCAGCCCTCGGGAACGGTCCCTCGGCTCCTTCCCGGCTTCCTGGGCGGGACGCTGGGCTCCGAAAAGGTCACAGAATATTTAGGGTTGGAAGGGACCTCTGGAGATCATCCAGTCCAACCCCCTGCCAAGGCAGGGTCACCTGGAGCAGGTGACACAGGAACGCCTCCAGGTGGGTTTGGGATGTTCCCACAGAGGGAGACTCCAGGCCCTTCCTGGGCAGCTGTTCCAGGGCTCTGCCACCTTCATGGAAAGAAGCTCTTCCTCATGTTGAGGTGGAAGCCCTTGTGGTTTAGTTTATGACCATTGCTTCTCGTCCTGTCCCTGAACAGAGTCTGGCACCATCCTCTGACCCCCCTTGGGGATGTTTGTGTGGATTGATGGGATTCCCTCTCAGCCTTCCCTTCTCCGGACTGACCAGGCCCAGCTCCCGCAGCCTCTCCTCATCAGGGAGATGCTCCAGACCCCAAATCATCTTTGTGGCCTCTGCTGGGCTCCCTCCAGCAGCTCCTCACCTTTCTTGTCCTGAGGACAAGTCATGAGCTGTCCACCCCATCCCACTAAGGACAAACTGGTGTGACTGGTGTAGGTCACTCGTCCGTGTGGCTCCTTGTGGGCTCAATTACAGATGTGGTTTTGGGAAATAAATTGGTTATGGGACTCAGGGATAGAAGCCAAAGGACATTCTCACATTTTATCTGCTTAGATACGCAATGATCTGAGTTTTGCATGGCCAAACTTGGGATAGAGCTCGACTCAGCTGCTTGACAGTCCTGGCACCGTGGAGGAGGGAATTTAGTAAAGTTGACAGCTAAAGTTGGAATCGCTTTGTGTTTGTGTCGAGAAACACGAGTTAGAGCCCGTGGGAAGGCAGGAGGACACTAGGTGGAGCTCCTTGCTCTCTGCTGCGATGAGGAGGATGGAAATAAGGGGGGAACGCTGAGTTTTGGGCTCAGGACCTACCCAGCAATGAAAAATTAAACATTTTACCAGTGTATTTGGATTAGTAAAATTCCAGCTGGAGGATCCCACCTGCTGAAGATACTCTAGAACTTTTCAGAGGAAAAAACCAACCATTGATTCTTGCAAGGGCCAGCTCAAGGGGAGCATTCCCAAAATCTGGGTGTTTGGAAGTGGAACCTGGAGGCCAAGTCAGGGCAGGCTGGATCAGCCCTGAAGCAGCTGCTGTTAACAGGGCAAGGGGAGCGTGGGATTGTTCCTGGAGAACTCAAAGGCACAGCAAATTGCACAATACAGGGATTTTTGTTTCTTGAGGTGATTCTGCTTGCTCAGCACAAGCTCCGGGTTTTGCTGCCAGGAGGGGCTGTGGGGCCCTCCCAGGAGGTGCCAATATGAGGCAAATTTTACTGGTATTTGAATTTTTCAGCTGGAGCAGTGCTGGTGTGGTCAAAGCTGCCAGTAATAGTAATTCTGTGGAACTGGAGCTGCTCGCAGTAGTTCTTATTCTGCTTGTGAGCTTCGTTGGCTTGAAATGAAGCAAATGGAAAATAAAATTTGCTAGAAGTAGGTCTGGCTGGGGGTGTTAAAAACAACAACAGTAAGAGGGGCTTATCTTTCCTAAAAATCGTGATTTTGATCCTGTGGAACTGCTCAGAAGACATCCAGAGATAGAAACAGAAAATCAACTCCTTTTTTTTTTTTTGGAAAAAAATTAGATTTGCATCTGCTGTCCCTTCTGAATTATAAAGTCAATCCTCCCTGCCACAAAAAATAAGTTAGAGAACCAGGACAAGAGAAATATTTACAAGGAGATTCAGAAACTTCACAAACAGCTGTCTCAATATTTGGTTTGGAATCCAAACCTTGCTCCAGTTTCAGACAAAAAAAAAATATTGCAAAGTAATAGAATTTAGTTTCTGCACAATAAAAAATAACCAAATAGTAAAACTAATCTGTTCAAGAGATCCAAGCTTATTGGAAAAAAATCTGAAATATAAAATCTCAGACCATCTGCCACTCAGTGTCTGACAATGCTGCTCTGTGTTCCCACCCCGTGGGCTGTGGGTGTCCCTGGGAATTCCTTTGTGCCACTGCTGCACACCCACAGCCCTCACACTGGTAAAACAACCTCGCTTTGGGTTGGTTTTGAGTATTAAATTGCTAAAAATAGTTGGTCTGCACCAGAGAACAAAGCCTTGCAGGGTGAGTGGCACATTGGGGCTGCACGAAGCCTCCCTTGCTTTCTCCAAGCTGACTTTTTCTATTTCCATGCTTATTTTTTTCAATTAAAGAACTCAGATTTTGTGTAAGACAAAGCATTCTAACACAGCTCCAGCCATGAACCTGAATTCTTGAGAGTGAAACCCCTCAGACACCAAGATCCTTTGGAAATGGAGAGTTACAGAGTTTATAGAAATAGTTTAAAAATACTTGAAAATAAAAAGTAACCTTTTTTTTCCCCTCAACCCATACATATGTGGCATTAGAAACATGAAATATGAGTAACGATAAATACAATTTTGATACCTCCTGTGCTACCCATCATGTATAAAATAACCTACAAACCTGTTCCATGGAACTCCTAACAAACCAACCTGAGTCCAGATTTTTCCTCCTGTTTATCAGCAGAACAGAGAGAGTTCAAAGTCTCTGAGGAAGCAAAAGCTCCACAAAATCTGGGCATCTTCTCTTCTTGGTTAATCCTGATTGTCCAGACTCAGAAGAGGCCTTGCTGCCTTCCTGGTGATTCCTAGGCCTCCACCTCTTATTTCAGTCATACAAAAAGTGTCCAGACCTCTGATTTTTCTTCCCAAAGAGAGAAACCAGGATTTATATCAATTTACAGAGAGAATAACGGCTCCCAGTTGCTGTTCCCAGTGCGGCTCTGCTGAGGAATCCCAGGTCCATGGATTCCATAACAATTCCATCTCCTCTCTGGCAGGGAGGAGGAGCGCTGCCCGTTACCTGCTGTGCATGTGGATGTCCACAGGGATGAAGGTCACCGTGGGCTGCTGGGCCAGGCTGGGGCTGTTGTGCCCCAGAGGAGGTGGCACTGCCAGCTTGGAGGCTTTGGGTTCCAGCTCCCGCCGCACTCGCATGCGCCTGCCAAAGGTAAAGGGGGAATTGGCACCGGGGCTGGCACCTGGGGCGGTCTCTCCTCTCCCAGGGTAAGTTTTGGGGAGATTCCCACACAACCCAGTTACTTAAAAGTTGAACCAAGCCAGGATTTCATCCCAAAGGTACCAAAAGCCCTCCCAGAGCATGTGAGCTCTGAGAAGTGAGAAATCAAGCTCCCCCTCTGGCAGCCTTGCTGCACACTCAGACCTTCCCTACATCACCAGGAATCCCTAAAAAGAGCTCCCACCAAGCAGCCTCCATCAAGGAGCTCTTTGTGCTTCCTAATGATCCAGTCACAGAGCACTGACAGTGAGATTCAGGACACTGCAATCAGCACTTCAGTGCTTTGATTCTCCTGGAAATTTTCAGCAACAAACCCTGAAATGCTGTGTTAGCTGAGAGCAGGGACTTTGGTCCATCCTGGTTTGACTTGGTGACTACAGGACTTGGCCACGTACCTGTTGTATGTTTTCAGGATGAGCAGAACCACTGTAAAAATAATAATCACCCCCACCACGATGGCAGCAACTATTGCTCCAGAACCTGGGAGAGAAGCAGGAAGGGAAAAAAAGCCATATTTACAAAGCTGTCACTGTAGTGTTTGAAGTTTGATAAGTTCAAAGTCCACTTAAAAAAAAGAAAAAAGCCACCACCCCACTCCTTTCCTTACTTTGATAGAGACTTTGTTCTTGAGACTTTGTGGTCACATTGACTGGGAGCTGAGTGTTATTGGTCAGTGGCGTGGCCGTCGTCATCTTGAGTCAGCTGCAGAGGGGAGGAAAAGGAGTGAATTCAGAAAATATTAACCCAAATTTCACAGTGATAATTAGGCAACTGCCTGCTAAAGGCTCAGAGCCTACCAAGTGCAGGCTCACTGAACTGGTGAGCCACTGAACTTGATATTTTCATTGTGCTGGAAACCTGGCCCTGCTGAAGGAATGGAAATTGGAAACTGCTACCATGGAAATTTTGGTACAATCTTGAGCAATCTGCCTCAAAATATCCCCTGGTCAGTGTTAGTAGGTTAAAATAAGATATAAACACAATAATGCATTGTTGCTGTGACACAAGTTTTGGATAAATATGTATTTTAAATGCTTTGGGATTTTAGATTCTCACCTCTGGTTGAGATTCAGACCACTGAGCAATGAGTGTGAAGGATTCTGCACCCAGCATTCAGCAATGTGTCTTGAGGGAAGGGGGAAATTCAGAAAAGTTTAAAAACTCCATTATAAAATAGAATTTAAAGGAGCTTCATTCATCTAAGATGGAGAAGAAAAACCATTTAACCCCTTAACTTGAAGCTCCAAAAGTTTCAGGGCAAACACCAGCCCCTGACAGGGATATTGCAACGTGGCTGTGACAGGAGGTTGTGAGTTCAGCCCAGTGTCAGCCCAGGTCTGTTATTGGAAGTGGATGAACACGCCTGTGTTTTGGTAGGTAAAACTGTGGATCTGGAAAGAGCAGCCTGGATGTTTGCTGATTTTATAAGGGTTTTCCAAGTGTCCCTGGAAACCCGAGCTGTTAAAGGGCTCCTTCAGCCCGAGAGGGGTGTGAGCACCACTTCAAAGAGCCCTCTGGAACCAGCTCAGCTCCCAGCCCCAAGGAGCTGAGACACTCCAGCTGCCCACTGGAAAGTAAATTATCCTTCAGCACTTGATATGGAACTGAGTTTCCCACTTCATATGCTGCCCAGTGCAGCCAGGCAGGACTCCTGTGCTCCACTGGGATGTTGTGTGGCATGGTAACTTGAATTTTACACAGCACAAGATAAACAACAGCCAGAAATAATTCAGTGGAAATCAGTTGGTAATAAAAATTAATACAAATTAAAAGCCTGCAGAGCAGGTCAGTGAGGAATGAGCGGGATCAGGAAGCAGCAGGAAGGGAAGTGGTTGGTGTCTGACTGGGATGCAGGATCAGAGCTGCAAGGGCCACTTTTCAAATACTTCAATCCCCTCAAGTTAAAAGTTTGGTTTTCTTCTTTTAATCTAAAAACCAAAATAACTCTGCCCCAAGCCTGTAACTGGGTCATTCTCCTGGGGGTGAATGATTCCTTTGTTTAGCCAAGGCCAGGTTAATTCATGAGCATCAGCTGGAATATTTTGTGTTTAGACTCTGCCCAGCCCTATTGTCCAGCACAGGTTTCACACCTCAGGGACAGCTGTTCCTGCCTCCCCACCCATCCTCCCGTGTGCATGGAGGTTGTACCAGTGCCAGCAGAAGCTCAGGAGACTCTTCATGCTGGGAAAAGCTGAGCAAGTGTTCTGACTGTGGGCATAATTCAGAGAAGGCCACATCCAGCTCTCACCTCGTGGCTCCTGCCTAGGACGGTGCAAATGCCAGACCTACAGAAGACCTTTTTCTCCTCCTCTGGCTACCAAAGTAAAAATCCCAAATAAATAAGGCAGAATATTTTAATATTAAGCCATGAAAGCCATCCTTCCTACCTTCCCTCTGGGTCAAACCACCTTGGCAAAGGGGAGCTGTTGGTGCATGAGTCACCCAGACCCCACACACTTTTATTGTTGTAGTGAAACTGCCTGTTTACAGAAAGGATTCATTTATCCAACCGGGTGCACCAAGCTGAGGTGCAATTTGAAAACTGCATCGGGTTGGGGTTTTTCTGCTTTGTGTAGCAAGTCAAGAGGCCCAAGGTCTGTGGCTCCAGCCAGGGTGGAAGGTGCCAGCCCTGCTCTTACCTGGAGTCCCAGCTCCATTCCTGCCCCATGAATCACCAGGTTACACCTGACCAAGCCTCTGCTGCAAGAAAGACCCAGCAAAGCCCAGCAAAATCCATGGGAACCTACTGGTTTTCAGCCTGGATCCTGCTCTGGTTAGACAAACGTTTGGTAAATCAGGAGTGCTGGATAAAAGCCATTCAGCAGGAGAGAAGAAGTGGACTTTGATACAGTAATCACAGGACATTCTTTGTCCATGACACAGGGCTGCACTTCCCCCTGTGCACACACCTGCCCGGGCTCTCAGAGCCTCTCATTCACCCTCACTCTCCACACTGCTGGTTATTTTTGCATCCCCACCTTGTGGGGCTGGAAATGTTTCCATAAAGTTCAGCTTTGGGCACGTTTCCATTTCAAACACCTTGGCAGATACAGGGGATAGGTTGTTCTGGCAAGTGGGAGCAATGCCCCCTTTTAGAAACCCTTCCTGCTGCCCCTGCCCCGTGGGGCTGCAGCTGAGGGGCCCTGCTGGGCTGGGTTTGTTTGTGAGGAGATGGGGATCAGAGCTCACCTGTCAGCAGCACCTGGCAATTCCAGCAGAGGGGCCACAGGGAACAGAGGGGTTTGTTTGAGGGTTTTTCCAGGAGAGCTGGACTTGGAGAGCAGCTCCCTGCCAGGGAAGGCAGGTGCTGCTTAGGAGGACACCCAGATCCAATGCTTTCACCTAGGAAAAGGTGGGGTTTGCATGGAGCTGGGTTGTTCCTGCCCTCACCTTCCCACCATCCCCGGGAACACCGCCAGGGATCGAGGCAAGCTGTGATTTCAGAGAGTAATAAAACCACAACGTCCTTCAGTGAGACCTGAACGTGCCTGGATTTACCTTGAGAGGCTCCAAAGAGGGAGGAAGGAGGAAAGAGAAGCCCAAGTTCAAAGTGGCCTGAGGCAAACAGCCCTCCCTGTGTGAGCCTGAGTGTCCCCATGTCAGGGCAGCACCTTTACATGAGCGTTTTCTCAGGTTCTGGCGTGAGCTGCCCGGGTTTAGCTGCTGTTAAAACCCACATTAAAAGCAATTCATTGCCCTGCCAAGACAGAAACAGTGGCACAAACTGCAGGCAGCTCTGGGCGGGAGCAGCACCAATTAAAAACCCCTCAGTAATTCCACCTGCCTGGCTCAGATCGTGAGAGGGGCCGAAATCCCTCAGCTCCCACGGGTGACAAGAAGTGACAACAGGACCCCAGAAAGGAACACCTCATTTCTAAAGCCATGCCTGGAAATATGAACTTGGTGGACTTTTCTCGCTGACTCGCCCAGGAGCAGTGTCTAAACCAGACTGTGAACTGCACATTTCTCAATTCTAACTTTTTTGGTTTTGCCTTAAAATTCTGGCCACACACATTTCTCCTCCCCCTCTGTGAATGCAGTTATTCATGGGAACGACAGGAACTCCACCACGTTCAGATCCTAAAACCACTCCAGACCCTTCAGGGTAGGGCTGCCCATGCAGGATATGGAAGAAAACAAGCCAGAGGTATTTTCCCACTGGTTCCAGGCCAGGATCTAAGGCACACTGGGATCAGGAGACTTGCTTAGACACTTGTGAAATATCCAACAGAACCAGGATTTGAACTTAAAATGGAAAAAACCCCCCAAGCACCACCACACTGCTGGAGCTCTGCAGCTCAGAGCTTCCACTGCTCAGATTTTAAAACAAAATTCCCATTTATATGCAACACAGATGATATATTAGGTATCAAGAGAGAACTGGGAACAATTTTGCAGCTTATTCCTGGAAGGAATGCTAGAGATTTCCTTTAGTTGGCAGCTTTTTTTGGATGATTATTAGAAAGCTCTTATTCTACATTTTCAACTTATGACTGTACACACAGACACTGAACTAACCAACTCCAAGTGGTGTAACCAAGAGCTGGCAAATCAAAACTCTCACAGGACCCACCTTGTTATAGCAAAGAGGAAAAGGTGCAACTGCTTGGTCTTTTTTTTTTTTGGAGAAAGGATCCCTTTCCAGCAGCACTGAACTGTGGCTCAGGACTCCAAGGAAAATGACACAGACTGAGCCCATGGATTTTTGGGTCCCTGAAGTGCTGTCCAAGACCTGGCCTTGGACACTTCCAGGAATTCCCAGCTCATCTGGACTCAGCAGGAGCTGGAAGACCATTCCATGCACAGAGCGTTTCACAGGACCATTGAGCAGCAGCTCCCACCAGTGCCTGGCAGCACAATTAACCTGGGATTTGGGAAGGAAAACTGCAGCTGGAGGGGTCCAAGAGTCACCACAGCAACAGGGAAAGAAAATCCAAATCCGAATGCACTCACATAAAAGTGATGACTGTTAGAGCAGGTGCAAAGCATCACAGGAGCCCAAAACCACGACACAGGAGCCCAAAACCACGACACAATCCAGATTTTTTGCTTGGAATGAGGTGGCTTTACCCACTGCTCACTGATGACGTCCTGGTGTGTTCCAGGGAGGGAGGGCTGCGTAATCAGCAGTTAAATATTACCCAGAAAAAGAATTGATTCAGAAAGAAGCAAAATGCCTCAAGCACCTGTATGGATCCCAAGGCAGGAGTGGCTCGTGGGGGATGGTCAGTGAGACTCAAGGTGACAGATTTGAGAAGCCATCAAGGTGTGCACTCAAGGGGAAAGCAAGAAAATGAACGGAGCCTGGCAGGGGTCAGTGGTTGTGCCACATTCCCCTCAAATCACACAGCCAGCAGTTTGTCTCTGCTGTTCCAAGAAGTCCCAGAAAAGTCTGTGTTTTGATAAATTCAATGGATCTGGACAAATAAACCCCAGAAAAGCAGCTTGTCCATGAGAATGTTCTGCTTCTGTTCCTGCAGCGGAAAGCCAACCCTGTTTTGAGCACGTAATGATCCAGAAAAGGCCCTGTCACTGCTTTGGGAAACTCCCTGCAGCTTTTCACATTGTTAGAGGAGTTTAAAAAAACCCACTGCAAACTCAGCAATGTCTTTGCAGAAATGATTTCCAGGCTCCGCACCTCCCTGGATCTGCCATTTACCAAAGGGCTGGAGCAGTCAGGAGATTGCAGTGCTGTGGAAATCCTCTCTCACCTGGCTTTGCCATCATCTGCTTCACTCCAGGCACAACCCATAAATGCTCCAAAGCAGGAGAGAGGGGGTTAGGACTGAATTTGGAGCCCCCATTCCCAGCTGTTTTTCCTGCTCTCCACGTGGATCAGCACAAACCCCAGCATGAGAACCCAAGGGGAGCTGATTTTCCTTCCTAAAGACAGAATTATCAGGGTCAAGCCTTTTGATGCCTCCATTACAGACTGGTATAAATAGGAAACTTTGCCTTTCCAAGGAATTTGGGTTCCTGCAGAAGTACGGAATACTTTGGATGGGGACAGAGGGTGGTGGGCATCCCCATCCATGGGCTCCTTCCCCCTCCTCAGCCCGAGCACGGCCAAATCCCACCCAAAAGCACCTTCTCAGCAAGGCCACGGCTGGGTGTTCGAGTGCTGGTGTTCCATGGCATCAATCCAGGGGTGTGTTTGCTCCAGGGGCTGCTCCATCCAGGTGGGAGGTGCTGATCAAGGCACAGCCCCTTTCCTGTGCCCCTTCCCACTTGGAGCAACTGCACCATCGACCCAGAGCTGGGCACAGGGACCCTCACCCTGAGCAGCTGACACTCTGCAATCAGTTCATAACTTCGTTGCTCCGTGGAGGTGGTTGTGAGAACACGAAGCTCTGTGTGTCAGTGGGAACGTGGGTGACTCAGACATCCCTGCAGCTTTTCTCTGGCTTCCCTCCTCTGTGATCTCCGTTCCTGCCTCGGATCATCCCTCCCTGCACGAGGCCTAGCGAGGGCTATAGGTTTTGGCTGCATTTCCTGGTTTCTGTGCCTCTCAATAAAGCAGCACAGTCATCCCCACCACATTCTTCTCCTCTCCCACACGCCCAACAATGGGCCAGGTCAGGGCTCATGTGCTGGCCCTGACCAAGCCCCTCTTGACACAGGCACCCTTCAGCCGTGCTGGGCCCTGCCTGGCACCCGGGCATGAGAACCCAGGGTGTGGGATGTCCCCCGGGGGGGCAGGGGCTGCTCTGGCAGACACCAGCACCCCACAGGGTGTTCAGGATTGATGGATTTACCCCGAGAGCACAAGAGCTGCTGATCTGAGATCAGTCAGGGGTTCAGCAGCTCCTTTGTGCATTAAATCCTGGCTGATTCACTGTGAAGTGAGAAGAAGAATTGAGTGTGACTAATAAAAGTCACGCTTGCAGTAGCAGTGAGCAGATAGGAGCAGGGCTGGACAGGAAACCTCCATGAATTCCTGCCAACAAGGCAGCCAAGTCTGCTGCCAGCTTCGGATGGGAGCTTTGGGATGTTGTCCTGGGCTGGCTGCTCAGCCTGTGGGACAGTGTGCTCCCAGATCCTAGGCTGGACCTGCTGCAATTGAAGCTATTCATCTACCAGGAAAATGCAAATCCCAGTCCTATTGTAAGAACCTCTGCGAGTTTCATATCCTTCAGTTGTTTCTGTATTAAAGAAATAGAGAGAGAATCCTTCCCTGGGAGGGTGGGCAGGCCCTGGCACAGGGTGCCCAGAGCAGCTGTGGCTGCCCCTGGATCCCTGGGAGTGTCCCAGGCCAGGCTGGATGGAACTTGGAGCACCCTGGGATAGTGGAAGGTGTCCCTGCCCCTGGCAGGGGGTGGGATGAGATGGGCTTTAAGGTCCTTTCAAACCCAAACTGTTCTGTGATTCTGACTCTATATATAAAGAATTCTGTGCACAATTCAAAGAATCAACACAGAAATGCAGCTCCTGTCGCTTCGCACACAGCAGCACGAAGGCAGTCCCAGGATTTCTTGCCTGTGCCAACTTGTTGAATCAAGGAGGAGCCTTCCCCTGTGCAGAGAGCCCTGCAGGCACACACACAGGCAGCTGATACCTCCCACTCACAGCCTGGTCTCCATCAGAGCCACTGAAGCCCTTGGCAAACCCTCAGTGCCCCAATCTGGCACCCACAGAGGGACAATAACTCTGTCAGGCCCTGAAGTCACTGATGGCTGCTCTGCCTTTGTGTCCTGGTTTGTAATCGCTAAATCAACACCTCCTGCCCACCCAGCACAATGCAACCCATCAGTGAAAGCTGTTTACAAAAAGCTACGCTTCCTTTAGCAAGGACTTCCTGGGGCATTAAATACATTAATTACCAGGGAAAACCAGAAATCGCCATTCAAACCTGTCAGCAGCTTCAGCGTGTTCCCAAATAATGCAAGCAGTGTAGTTTTGTTCTGTGCTGGAGACACTCAGTGAACTGTAACACAATGCTCTGAGCTTTCGAGTTCTTTTCCTGTTAAATATTACTCTGCCAGCGCTTTCCAGCATGCTGCTCAGCAGATTGGGGAAAAAAAAAAAGTATACAACAAAAAAACCTCCAAAACCACAAACAAATAACCACCACCAAACCCACATTTATAGTGCTGGGGTTGAATAAGTCAGGACAAGAAGTTCAGCGTCCCCAGTGATGAAAGGACACCGCTGGTGAGGGAATGAGCTTTCGACAGCCGCGCGGGCTTCTCTCTGTCCGGGGAGGGAACGACGCGCCAGACCAGCCCCAGTCCCTGTCCCAGTCCCTGTCCCTGTCCCTGTCCCGTCCCTTAAAGGCTCCCAATTCATGGAACAACTGCTCAAGTACCCGTGGAACAGAAGAATGTGCGAGGACCTCTGCTCTCTATTTCTTTCTGGTTTAGAGGTACCGATAAAGAGCTCGCGTTTCCCCTGGTTCATCCACAGCGCCTCGCGCACAAACCCGGAGGAACCGCGCTGCAAGCACCGCTTGCACCGGCGGCGGAAAGGAGCCGAGCTTTAGGGCAGAAAGGAGCAGAGCTTTAGGGCAGAAGGGTTACAATTATCCCCGTTCAAGAGCGGTTCCTACACCCGACCCTCAGCCGCCGGGGTTACTCACGGAGGATGCTGCGGGCTCGGGGCTCCGGCGCTGNTGGGATTGGACCCCCCCCGCCTCCCAGCGAGAGCTCCCAGGCCTTGGGAACTGCCCGGTTTCTGCGGCTCTTCGATGCCCAGAGGTCTCCCAGGCACTTTGGGAGAAGGATCCCAAGCACGTCCAGCCCAAAGATGGAACGAGTGGTTTTGTCCACTCGTCAGTGGAATCAAAAGGATCAAACTGGAAAGGAATCCTCGCCTTTAACCTGTATCTCGTTGGCTTTATCCTGCGTTTCCCACCAATGAGTGCGGAGAACTGTGGCCACAGTCCCTGTCTGGATTTTTCCTGTGGAAATCATACTTGTAAAAGCCATCTGTCCCCTGTCTGGACCTCCCAGAAAACCACAGGAACAAGCCACAGCCCTCAACCCAGGCTCCATTCGTGGTTTAGGGTTGAGCTGCTGTGCAGGAGATGTTTCCCCCATCCTCCATCCCACGCCCCAGCTGCAGCCAGAGCCACATCACCCAGCTCCCTTGTAAAGCAACCTGAAACGTGGATGAAACCTGCTCCTTACAGAATCCTGCCTCCATACGGAAGGCAGCAGCAGGGGGATCCTGATGGTCCATAAACGCTTGCAGTGGATTTCTTGGGAAGACCAGAGTACAGTTTGGATGATGAATGAGGTGCTTCCTTACCTTGCAGCTCTCACTTTCCTCCTCCAGGAGCATTTGTGCCTCTAACACAGGTCACGCTTCAGTTTGGTGTCCACCATGGACTGGTTTCTACACTGAACCACAGAACACAACCACAGAGGCATTTTCACCAGAAACCAGAGTTTCCAGATCCAATTATTTAGCAATTTTTTTTTGTACAGCTACAAAGACCCACATTAGTCACTTCCAGCTCAATCCCACTGAAGCTCCTTAAAACCCCAGACTGAAATCCCAGCAGGGATTACTCACCAATTATCTTTTCAAGGGAATAAATTTCACTTGATTGGTTTCCTTGCAATGACTGCCCCATCCTGCATAAGCAAGCAAGAACACGAGGCTCTCCTGGGAACAGGAGTGGTTTTCCAGCCATAAACCTTCCCTGGGCTGTATCTTTGCAGAGCAGAAGAGGCTTCTTTCAACAGTGAGCAACCATAACTTGGAAGAGGTGTGAATGTAAGCTAATAAAAATAATTAATAACTCAATTTAAGTAGTACAGGAAGGAAGGCACCAGCCCCTGTGAGTGTTGGGCAGCCCAAGTAACAGGAAATGTGAGTTCTCAAAGCCTCTGTGACAGCAGAGAGGGAGGGTGGGACTTTCCCAAGGGTTTGTCCTTCAGCAGGTCCTAAATTTGTAGCTCTTTACTATGAGCTAGAGCCACACACCAGGTTTATACAGTTAAATGTATAAATACATTTGTATAATGTATAGATAAATGTTTATACACTGTTACTGTAAAGCTCTGCTGCCGACATCAGTTACAGTCACCAACCCTGAGCTTATCCCACTAAAGGAGGACCAGAGGAGACTCTGGGATGCTCCAGCACAATCCTTATGAAGTCAATGAACATCAAAGGACAAAACATAATTCTGAATTAACTCCAGGCTCACTACAGCCTTACCAACCCCTAAGAAGTGACACAACCTTACAAGGTGTGAAGTCTCACTGAATTTACCATGGAGCAGGTTTTGACTCCTCCTGGAACCCCAGCTCAGCTCACAGCCCTGCTGGTTACTCTGCAGTTTGCCTGCACCTGGCAGGGCAGAGCAGAGCCTGGAGGGTCTCAGTGAGAACAAAGAACAGATATCACAGCAGATATCAAGACCAACTAGAAATTCATTATTATTGAGTTTGGAACTGTATTGTGAAATCAGGCCCTGGGTGATCTCCAGGCACCCGCAGCCTCAGAAATCAGTACCAGACATCCCTGGGAGGGATGAAGGGAGCTGAGGTGACCTGTCCCAGCAGGAGGGCACAGCTCAGCCTGGCTGCTCTCCCAATCCCTGCTCCTGTGCCTGTGATCCCGACACGGAGCCACAGAGGACACTGAATTGGTTATTTTTATGTTTTATGTAAGAGCAACCCAGACTGCCAGAAATGTCTCTGCCACTGCCTCACCCCGGTGCTGCTGATGGTTGGAATATGTTCCCTTCAGCAGGGGAATCAAACATTCCCTCTACAAGCCTGAACACGCCACAGCGTTACAGTGCAGAGACCTGGTTCAGAGCAGGATTTTAACACATTAGGTAACATCTAAAATACTGTGTTTTCTACCTCCTAGGCCCTGCTCTTGTTTAATGGAGACAATCAGACCCTGCGAAAGCTCCCTGGAGCTGTGAGTGATGGCAGGGACAGCCCTGTGTCACACTCACTCTCATCTCAGGGTCAATACCTACAGGAGAAGTCTTTTATCTTGCTCTGTGTTTTCTCCAAGGGGATGAGGCTTGGCTGGGGTCTCTTTCCACACCAGGGATCTCTCCTGGCAAGTTTTACACTGAGAGTGGAGCAAATAAACAAAACCCAGTAAGATTCACAAACCAACCTTCTGCTCTGGGCTAAAAAAATATCCCTAATCCAAACACAGACAAAAATGGAAATTAAACCCTTCAGGGAATAAATGAAGCAATTGGAATTTTATGCACAGGGTCTTTGCAGGGGAAGCAGTTCAGAATGATGAGCTGCAATCACAGGTTCTCAGCTATTATAAAACAAACCCAAATTACTCCCATAGCTCCAGAACACAAAGAAACACCACAAGTTTCAGCTGCTTCTCAAGGAGAACATTTTAAAGGAATTTGGGGTATTTATTTATACAAAGTGCAAGCTCAGAAAGGGCTGAGTTGGTGCCTCTGTGCAAGCTCACTGCTAAAAATAGCCCTTAACAGCAGGTCAGTGATTAGGAGCAGCAGGTTCTGATGGGGGTTACTGAATCATGGCATGGAGGGAGTGAAGCAAACTTGAGTTTCATTGTCCAAGGCAGGCTGTCACCCTGGAACAGAGTTCTTGTCACCCTGGAGTGGAGCAGAACCACTTCTGATCAATGGCTTCATTAAAGCTTTGAAGCCTCTGTGTGGCTCCTCCTTCCCACCCAGAGTGGTCCCTGAGGATCCAAGCTCCCAAATCCCTCCTGTGGGTCCCTGCCACCCCCCAGCTCCGAGGCACACCGAGTCTCCTGTCCCATCTGCCAGCAGGAGCATTCCAGCAGACACCACCATTAAAAATCTCACTTATCCACCCTGGTCCAGCATGGAACACAGTTCAAATCCCAAGTGTGAATGGCACTGCATTGTTTTATTTGAAGTGTCTTTACACAATGGAAAGTGCTGGAATGTTGTTCCACATTTTACACATTTATACATCAACAACATCACACTTGATTCTCCTTATAAAACTGTTTCTGAAGGTTTTCCACTTACTCCTACTTACAGCAACTTCTACACTGGGGTAGAAATGAAATAATTCAAAAAATAGAAACACCACAGAGAATCCAAACTGGACTTCTGGAATTTCAAAATCCACATGCCTGCTGGATAACACTGGTTTTTGTTGGGTTTTTTACCTTTGTTTTAATTCCATGGAACGGTGAGACAGTGAAGCTGGACTTGGAGTGATTTCAATACCTGAAGAGATACATAAACATCACACCTGTGGAGGCAGGATGGACAAACCCCGTTTCCCTGCCTTTTTACTCTGTCCTGTTCCTATTCCTGCCTCTGGAGCAAGGACCTGCCTGCAGGATCCCACTTTGAAGCTGGTGGCAGGAGGGATCCTGAGCTGGCACAGCACAAAGTTGAAAACCTCCACATCCATGAGAATCCCTGCCCATTCCTTTTCCCCCTGCTGTCAGTCAAGTGAAAACACTTCTGGAAGTTCAAGAAGCACGTCATGTACAACTGAAACACACTGAAATGAACCTGAAAAATCTGAATTTTGGAATGATTTCTACACAGGAACATCAGCAGCCTGGTTTGTTCACAAATCATTTGATCTTTTTAAATAGAAAAAAAGAAGAATCTGTCTAGACTAAAAAAGTTTGGCTATAAAATAGCATAAAAGCACAGGAGCAGGTGTTGTTATACCAAGGCATATTTTCCTCCTACTAAAACACTTAACACAAGATCACAAAATCAAAGATCTGTATTCTAAAAGATGCATCCTGGTCTCAGAAGCAGCAGATGCTCTGTCAGACACACAGGAGGCCACACAGAAAAAGTCTTCATGAAAAACAGCAAACAAGGGCTGAAACTGCATAAAAACTGGCTAAGCCAGGCAACTGATTGTCTTTGAAAATACAAAACAGACTGGAGAAGTTAACAATTAACCCTTGGATGTTTTAGCTCCTGCCAGGACCTAACAGTCACTGGATTTATTCAGACGTGGAGGCCAGAGGAATAAACATCCCCAGATTGTCAGAGAGGATCAGACACACTCAACAGCTGGATCCATATTTCACTCTACTACTGTAATTAACTCCTAATTAGGTGTCAGTGCACCACCACAGACACCAGAGCAGCAGTGCTGGTGACAGACTCTGAGGTTCTTCCTCTGGTGTTCTCCTCCCTGTAGTCACCAAACCCCCTGAATTCAGCTTCTCCATGTATTTGTGCCTCATGTCAAACTACAAACACACACTTGGCATTTCTGAGAAAAGCAAAGGTTAACCTTCACCTCAGCTGGCAAGGAATTTGAGCATAAGGAGTGCATTTCACTTGTGTTTAACACTAGATAAACTGGAAGCTGTTGGACAGATCAGCTTTTAACTGCTGTACAAGGAACTTGCTGGAACCCACTTGTGACAGGAAGAGATTATTTCAGCACTTGGAACATCACACTGTACAACAGAGAGGAAAGGGTGACATCTTAAAAAACCAAAACACAGCCAGACTCCCTAATTGTCACTATTTCAAGTCAGGTGGATTTGCTACACTCGGGGGGGGGACTAGTCCCTAAAATTAAAGTGCTTTTCAGAGCATTGGCATCCAAAATCTTGAACATGAGAGACAACAAGTCAGATCTGTTGTGACCTATAGCAGCAGCACAGACAGCAACACATGGACTCGTCGGGTGCCTGGTGTTGGTAGCACCTGGAGCAGCTCAGCTCTAACAGGGCATTGTGCCCCCCACCTCCAGGGCACACTCGAAGGCTTTGGAGTCACTCAGGATGGTGGGGGGCGGGTCTGGGCGCCTCGTCTGCAGGATCTTCTGTTTGGGGTTCTTGATCTCCTCCTCCTCCTCCGTCTCACTCTCACACACGTGCACAACCACGCTGGGGGTGGAGTCTGTCCCTGCGTGCAGCTCGTACTTCTCCCCTGAGAGCAGCCAGCAAGAGGCAGGTTAAAAACACCCCCAAGGAAAAGCTTTATCTCAAAAACCCCTTAATAACTTCAGCAACACAACCAAATAATCGTTAATTCCCATCCCATCTTTAATGTGCTCCACCTCCACTCTTCACCAAACCTCTGAAATGCCTTAAAACAGTCCCTGTAGCAGTTAGAGCACGCTTTGAATATAATCAGCCTTTTAATTGACACTTAGAGGAAGGGAAGGATGTAAAAAACTCCCAGGAAGACATCAGAACACAAGCAGCAAACACATTTCTAAGTGCCATCATTTGTGCTGTATTTTTCTGTGACATTTGTAAATTCAAAGCTACAAAAGCATTTAAGCACATCAAGCCTCCCCATTTCCTGCTTTTCACAGAAAGCCAACACCACATTTCCCAGGAAGACTTAGAAAGAAGTGGATGATTAAACCCAAAATGTCCATATTGGCATCCAGACATCCTTAATAGCCGGAGCTGCTCGTCTGCAAGAGACTGAACTCCTCATTTCTCTGTTTGTTCCTTAATCCTGAGGCTCTGACAAAATTCAATATATGGGTGTGATGGAGCCTCCCTCACAGTCCAGTCCTGCGCTACACTTTCAATCAATGAACTAATTAAGGAAAAAAGTGATGGATGAATCATTTCATTCAAGTAAGAAACATCACAAAAAAGAGACTCGGTTTCTTCTCACAGAAAGAGACAAATAGATAAACTCCCTCAATAACCACTTTTGAAGGCAAGTACCAAACAAAAGCAGGTAAATGTCCTTACCTGGCCCCAGCTTGGAGACAGCACAGAGCAGGTCATAATTGATGAGAGGAGTTGCATCTTCACTCTGTTTCCACCCCACTGGGGGAGAGGCAGGGGGGGAAATCAGGAACTGTTTCACGGGTTGTGGAGGAAGGAGGTAGGACTTGTCCCCTATTTCACTGGACACCTGCACCTGCAGGCAAAGCCAGGAGACAGAGATGACAAATACTAATTCCCTCTTTATTTCGTTTATTCCCCCACTAATGCAGATCCATTCTCTGCACTTAATTCAGCCCAGCTTTAAAAACAAACCGAGTTCAGCTCTTGGTACAACACCTCAGGGAAGTGCTGCAGCTCAGAACTCGGGCTGTGCAGGGGCTGCTGTGGGACCTGTGCCAACCCAACAGGGACAAAGCCCCTCTTACAAAGAGAATTTGGGACCCCCTTATTTTGTTTCAGCCCCTCTGTGTGCCTGGGGGTGCTTTGGTCACTGCACAGAGACTGTCCCAACCAATCTCAGCTCAAGCTGAAAAGCAAAACTGTGTCCAAGAATTTTGACACAGCTCAGAGTAGAACAACGAGGCTGAAGGTGATTTCAGGTATTTATCCCAAATGAAGCTCACGGGCAAATGAGGAATAAAGAAACAAGGACAGAGGTACAAGATCTCTGTGTTCCACTGTACCTGTGCAAAGTAAAGCTTCAGCTTCTTCCCACTGAACTCCGTCTCGTGCAGCTCTATCCGTGCTCGTGCTGCTGCCTCAGGGTTGCTGAAGTTTATCCTCACCCTCCTGAAGCTTTTGAACAGCTGGAACGTCACCTGCTCATCGTAGACTGTGAAAAGTGCTTCAAACCTTTCCTGGAGAGAAGCACAAACATTCTCCAGATGCAAAATGAACATTCTCACTCGGTGAAAAGACATTTTCCTTTCACTCTCCTCTCCCAAATCCCATCCATCTCCTGAATCGCCTCAACCTGCATTCCACACCTCCCTCCCTACCTGTAAATCCAAACTCAGGGCAGCACAGCTTTGTCTCACTGGTTAAATCTGAATCCCAAGAGCAAACGGATGTGAATGAGCCCAAAAAACTCAGCATACACAAAGTGCCACCTAGTGAGAGCTGCTCAGAGGTGCAGGTCTCCAAAATTACTGGTACTTGCACAGGATTTTCATCAAGGATCTCCAAAAATACGCTGCAAATCAGGTAATTTTTGTTTTAGATAAACCAAAGTACTAATTATGTAAGGAAAATGTCAAAATTCTCAGCACGAGTAAGATTATTAATACAAGATTTTTGTCTCTTCCAAAGTAAACACTCACAAAAATAAAAAAATTGAAAAAAAAAATCCATGGTTTATTGAACATGGAATCTCATCCTCACGTTCTTTAAAGATTGGTAAGTGCATTGTCATGAAAATCAATTTCATGGTAATGAAATCCAATTAATAATTTTCAATTATGAAATTCAATTAATTTACCAGCTCTCTGATCCACAAGAGACATCATTTACACATTTTTTTTTCCCATATGTAAATGCAGTAGGAAATCTCCCTGGTGTAAATTTTCATCCACTGCAAAAAGTCAGATTTAAATCACTGGATGAGGAGTCTGCAAGAAATCTCTTTGCAGTTTTATTTATTTACTAAGTCCTGATAATATTTTGTTATTTGGAGATCTAGATAAGCAAAGAGGCAGAACAGGAATCCTCTACTAAAAACTCTTTCCAGTGACCACAGTTAATTTGTCTGACTCCAACAGACTCTAATCTCTCCCAAAAGTCTTGGTGATGCCTTCCCTCATTATAAAACAATGACAGGTTCAGTTTAAACAGCACTGAAGAAGCTCTTCAGATGATGCCCATGTTTGCTTTAACAAAAATAACATTTTCTTGCACCATTCTCTCCAACCCACACAACATCAGGGTCTTTATTAAGTCACAAAACCTCTTCCTGCTGCACAAAGGCCAAATTTTGGACCTGACAGACACAGAATTGCACTTGAGTGGCTCAGCCCTGCAACTGAGAAGGGTGAGGATGTTCCGGGCCTGCCGTTCCCCTCACAAAGGGGAATATCTGAGAACAAAACAAGATGTACTTTTACCCTGTCTGGATTTCTCCCCTTCTGCTGTTTGAACTAAACTGGATAAAACACTTTCAGCTGCAATGTGAAAGGCCAAATTCTTTAATGAGTTAAAACCAAAAAGCTGCCACATCTCCCTCAACATGCCTGGGATGCAAGGACAGCGTGGGAATTCTTTCATGTAATGGAACTCATTATTCCTGATGCTCTTGGAAGCAAAAGGAATTAAGATTTGACTGGATAAAATGCTAGCTTTGAGAAGAAAATGTACTTTATTACAAGGTCTTCATAAACCACTTTCGAGGTGTTCAAGTCAGAACACACATCCTGCAAATTTATCTCACTCTTTTAACAGGATCCTTGCCTTGAAACAGAACATTTACATTGGCATTATTTTTAAGTTTTATCAATGAAATAATTTAATTAATAGTTTTTAAAAATCCCATTTTATTTAAATCTGCCGTTGGATGTTGTATCATGATGTTTGGATAAAGAGAAAAAAAAAAAAATCAGAAGAGCTTTCCATGGGAGCAGCATCATTATCTATTAAGTTTCTAAGGCCAGAGAAGTGTGGTGTTATCTGCCTTTTGGTACCTGCTCTGAGCTTACCAGGAAGATACTCAGGGTTGGGTTTTTCCCTCAGTGTGCATTAATACACTGAAAATCCAGACAAAAATGTTCAACAGCTGCATCCACACTGAGAACACCTCACACTCCTTCCCCCTTACCTTCTCCTCCTGTACCTCAAACACAGCCTCGTGAACACTGCAAGCAAAGAGTGAGGTAGGCAAGTCACTTAAATCCATCATCTCTTCCAAATCATCTTCATTTTCTCCAAAAATCATCTGCTCCTCCTCCTCCTGGTCGCTGCTGTACAGGTCTGACTGGCTGTCGCTCCAGGACTTCATGGAATCCCTGAGCATCCTTCCCCCCCAGCAGCTCCTGCTCAGGTGCCAGCTTCCAACAGGGCCCTGCCAGCCAAAAAAAAACCCAAAAAGAAACTGTGAGGATACCACATCTTCCTGCTCCGACTGCTAAAGGCAAATAATTTCACAAAAAAGAACAGGAATCAACGTGCAATTTGTTCTGTCTCCCACAAATCAGCAGCACATCCCCCTGCTGAGGATGGAGGGAGGACTCTGCTGTTCCATTAAAGGAAGATAAAGTCACCCCATCAAGAACCTGGAATTTCTCCTCCCTTTACTCTGACACAAATCGAAGATGACAGCACTGTTCTAGAAGCTTTTCTCCGTGACACACTTTACAGTGAGCAACAATTTCTTATTTAATAATTAAAACAATTTCCTGAGTAATCAGAGCAGTCCTCTGGTATCTGAAAAAATAACTTTATTTCATCAATGGGAGCACATGGACAAAGTTAAATCATCTCTCCAAAGCCTCTCCAAGCCAACCAAAATCTAAAATCTCCTGATGTAAGGAAATCCCCTTCTCCTAGAGCTTTCCCATACCTAAGAGTATCTACAGAGAGGAGTAAACTAATCAAGGAAGACAAAAAAAAAAACAGCAAAGCAGCAAGAGACTAAATAAAAAACATTTATATTTGTATTTTTTATACAATAAAAAAGATTTTACTGGAGGGGACCTTCTGCCACCCATCCCTACAAAACTTGATGTTATCACACTGCTGTGTGATGTAGTGCAAGTGAGAGAAAAACATGTAAATGCAGCAAATCTGGATTTGGAAAAAGTGATAATTTGTGACACAACACTAAAAAAAGGTAAGTAAATATATTATGTTTCATTGGTAATGATCTCATTTGAATATTTGCCTAATGAGGGGGGATTAACTGGGTTAATGAACAGCGACTGCCCCAGTCAGACCATCAGCCAAACCATCCCAAACCCATGCACACACCTGGGGAGCTGAATTCTGCTGCCCAGCGTGGCAGGAAGGATGGAAATTTGAGAAAACAGGGAGCTGGTGGAAACCTCATTTCTTGTGCTTGCTGATTCATGCAAGGAGGGAAGAGAAAAGGAACAAAAATGCGCCAAAATGGTAAAAACAAAAGGCACCATCTGGCCCTGAGGAGATCTGGGCTCATCCAAACAGCACCAGGACAGACGCCCACATCCAGCCGAGCTCTGGTGGATTGAGAGCAACATTCCAGCCTTGTCCTGGTTTTGATCCCACATTCCTGAGGGATCAAACCACCCAACCCACAAGCACTGCTCCCAACACCTGCTTTTCTGACAGACCAAAGAATGGGGAGACCTCAAACGAGGAGAGAGCAACACTGGCAGAGTTCGGAAAGTAAATTCAAATACTTCAGTGAATGGTGAATCGAACATGGAGTGAGGAACACGGAGCAACTCGAAATTTGGTCAAGTTGAGGCTGTCTGAGCTCACACTGCAAAACAAAGTCAGAGCAGCAGTGACATAAACCAAACCCAGGTGTGACAGCTCAGCACAGAGTGCTCATTCTTACCACAGTATTAACAGCAATAAACTCAATTATAAGCAATTTCACTGCAATACTCGTTAGCAAACTGCTGGATCACTTGCTCCCTCTTAGACTTCAGATTAAACAGCCTTACCCAGCACGATGTAAAGGATCCCAAGAACTAAAGCCACTGGGATCAGACCTTTCACTAAGTCCTTTCTTCTGAGCATTAACACCTGCTTATCATTTCAATAGCAGCTGACAGAGAAACATAAACAAACTCCCCAACTTCACAGAAGGCTAAAAATCATCTGAAATTAAAGCAAAGCAGCTTCTGCCATGGGGAGTTGTAGTTCATCACGGGCACTGGCAGCACCGGGGAGTTTTCCTCGGCATCCTCTGGACCAGCAGCTCATTCACAGTCACATCCCATCGCTTCAGGAATGTCAGGACTGAAAACGGCGTGGCAATTTCCACAGGAACGGTTAAATCTGCTCTGACAGGGAGCTCACAGGAAAAAATCCTTCCCTGGGAGGGTGGTGTGGCCCTGGCACAGGGTGCCCAGAGCAGCTGTGGCTGCCCCTGGATCCCTGGCAGTGCCCAAGGCCAGGCTGGACGGGGCTGGGAGCAGCCTGGGACAGTGGGAGGTGTCGCTGCCATGGCAGGGCTGGAATGGGAAGAGCCTTAAGGTCCCTTCCCACCCAAACCACTCCATGGTTCCAAACCCTCGGGCTGGATCCCGCAGACCCCACGGAGCCCCCCTGGGTCACCCCCCGCCCGCAGTCAGTGCCCGGCGGGACAAACCCGGGCGGGGGCCGGAGCCCTGAGTGCGAATATTCTTAAATTCAAAACCCCAAACCCTCGCTCTCCGCCCTGAAGGAGAAAGAAAACAACTTCCCCGCCCGCACCCGCGGCCCGGCCCNGCGCGCGTCCCCCCCTTCCCCGCGCCTCCTCCGGGAGCTGAGGGGGCGTGTGAGGGGGGTCGGTGACCCGGATGGAGAGAGGGAAAGGATGGGAGGAGAGACGGAGGGAGGGGGAAGGAATGAGGGAGAGGGAGCGGGAGAGGGAGGGCAGGAAGGCGGGAGGCAGTCGGGGGCGCTGCGCGTGTCCCGGCCCCGCTGAGGGGGCGCGGCG
>VWZW01002026.1:151148-283286 GCA_013397115.1 Edolisoma coerulescens
CTCCCCCGGGGGGTTTCAGGCGTCCCAAAAGCGCTCTGGGGACACTTTGGGCGGTGTTTGTACGGCACGGATCCATCCCTGGAGAGGCGACGGGCGCTCACCCCCCGCCGGGCCCCGAGGAGGGGCTGTCCAGGGTCCCTGAGCTCAGAGCGAGGAGAATTTATGTAAAAATCCTGCAAATCGCCCTCGGAGCAGCATCTGGACGAGCGGTTGGAGGCTGGTGTGGAGGAAGGAGCTGCCCAGAGCAGCTGTGGCTGCCCCTGGATCCCTGGAAGTGCCCAGGGCCAGGTTGGACGGGGCTTGGAGCAGCCTGGGACAGTGGGAGGTGTCCCTGCCCATGGCAGGGGTGGCACTGGGTGGGCTTTAAGGTCCTTTCCCACCCAAACCATTCTGGGATTCCGTGATTCCTGCACTGGCATTAATCGGGATGGCTCTGCCATCAGCCTCGGACAGCTGCCAGATGGGAACAGTGACAGTTTGTGTCCTGCTCGGAGCAAATCACAGCTTAACCCAGCCATGAGATGGTTTCAGCCAGCCATTATCTGAGCTGGGTGATACATCAGTGCCTGGGCACATTTACCTCGAAAGAAAGCACAAACCAACATTCTTTCTTTGGTTTTTCACAAAAACCCCACACAAAACTACTGAATTTCACTGACACAAATACTGAGTTCCACAGCTTTGTCCTCACTTGGAAAGCCAGGAGACAGCGTGGGTTTGTGATACAAGTAGTGAAATTTCTGTGGCTGAAATATTTTCTTTTAAATTTCAGAAACAGGCAGAGAGATGCTGAGCTGGGCTTCTCTACCAGGTGAATTGTCCACAGTGCAGCCCTTTCCCTCATAAGAAAACAGCCCAGCAGATCTTACTTTAGGAAGGTAAGATCAGTCTCCCCTGCCCAGATAAAGGGATTCTGCAATTTAGATGCAATGCAAATTCAGGTGGTAATGGGTTACTCTCCATCCTCAGCCTTCCCTTGCTGCAACCTCCTGCTTTATCGATTCAATACCACATTTTTCTCCCTGGGGAGCAATATATTCTGCTTTAATACCACAACCTCCCAACATTTGTGTCCACTTCAGTGACATTTTAAATACTCTTGTCTTGTGCAATAACACCTCGTTTGTAGCACTCCTGTAACACTCCTGACATCAGTGGCACATCTTTGTATCAGCACTTAAAACACTTGTAAATACAACACACTAACCTTTGAATGGTGGATGTTAACAAAGCACTGCCACATTTATCAGAAATTCTGGGGATTAGGGAATCCAGGGATTCAGTGAAGTGCAGCTCTAACACCGAGGCTGCCCTGGGGTTGTTTTTCTTCTCTCCCTTTGTGGTTTGGGACCCCAAAAGATACATTTAATTAAACGTATCCTGAGGGTTATCCTCAGCTTCTCCCCCTGGACTGAAAACCCACCTGGTGAGTGTTAATTAAGCTGAATTGTCACTCTTCTGTATCTCTTAGTGCAGTCCTGTATCCCAGACATGGTGCCCTGTAGCTGAGGGGTGACCCCTCCTACAGCAGAGCATTCCCAACTGTTACCAGAGGGCTTGGATGTCTCAGAGAAGCTCGATTTCAGTAAAAAACATCATGAGTCAGACCCCCAAAAATACAATGATTTTGAGTTTGTGTCCCCACCCTCTTCTGTGGGTCACGATTTCAAGCTCTTCTCCAAAATCTTAAATGCTACATATTTTTTTTTAAGCCCTGTAAAACAAGGTTTTAAAAGTAAATTGCACGATTCCTACAGCTGACCCCAAATATGTGGAGACTCCTGTGACACTGGGAGCATTAGTAATGCTGTAACAGTCTGCATTTCATTTCCAAGTATCTTGTTAAAAACAGACAGACAGCTCTTTCAATACACAGTTTAGTCACCTAAATCCTGTCTGAACTTCCCCCAAGACATTTTTGATCAATCAAAGCTCTACCAGGAGCATGGAGGAAGCCAGAAGTCCATAGGTTTTGCCACAATCTTTTATTCAAAGTTTCATTTTACCACAATCTTTAATTCAAAGTTTGGTTTCATTTGTCTCACCTGAAAGACAAATAGAATTAAACAGACATGCAACATTGCCTGTGAAAAATGAAGCAGTTGTCCTTTATAGTGCAAGAGTGTAAAGCTTGATTTATTTACACGTTTTAAGGTGAACAGGAGAACGTTGTAGGCAGATCATTTTATACATTCAGCCAACACAGGAGCTGTGCTCCACAGAGTTAAGTTACACATTAAATACACACTGAGGATGTTTTAAGTGCTCTGGTGCATTGAGAAGCCACACGGGGTGGAGGCAGCAGATGTCAGTTCACATTGGGTAAAGAAGCCAGGGATAAAGCCAAGGAGCTGCTCCTTCACCAAAGGGCTGCAACAGCTCCTGGTGCTGAGAAATCCTTCCCATCTGGAATCTGGGGGTGCTGTGCCACGTGCAGGGCCCTGCATCAGCCCTGCAGTGTTGACATTCACAGATCAGAGTGTGCTGTACAACAGGTAAATTGTTTTTCACCCTGGAACGTGGCACGGGGCTCCTCTCCTTTAAACCTTCCTGTGCTGCTCAGCTGTAAATATTTGCTGCAATTCCAGGCATGGCCATTGTCACCTCAGACTAAAAAATATTCTGTAAAAAGTGCAGTGTGAGGGTGCAAAACCCTTCCTGTTTCAGCTTCTCTGGACTAGAAGGGAGGTGAGGAGTTTAATTCACTCCTGAAAGAGCACAGAAGTCCTACAGTCAAGTTTAAATAAGATACTGGGTTTCTCTTGGCCCTGCTCATGCCTTTTCTTAGGCTGAAAAGCACAAAATAACATTTTTTTGGAAGACTGGGAGAAAAAGCAAGAGGGAAGTGCATAAAAGAAAACAACAAACAAAACCAACCCCATTTTAAGATTTCAGTGTTGAACAGCAGCAGCAAACAGGAGTGAGGTGCAGTCCCTCAGTCCTACCCCTACATCAGTCACGGAGCTGATGCCCATGGCCCAAGGAACACCCCAGGCTCCACTGCTGTGGCACAATAATCAAAAATATTGTGATTTATGTGCTGTAGAAACAGACACCACCTCCAGTGGAGGCCTTTGGCAGGAAGTTTCCAGAAGCAAACAAAGGGAGATTTCCCTGTCGCTGCAGGTAAAGGGAACTGTCATTATTAAGCAGAATTATTTGAGCCCACAGAGACTGTGTAAATAAAACGTGGTTATGTAAAGCTTTGGAGCAAGACTTGCCTTTAGAATCTTGGAAAAGAAAGGGCCAAACCCACACCAGAACACAAAAGCTCAGCTCATGGCTGGGGGCAGTTTCACTCAGAGAACGGCTGAGGGCTCTGAGCAGGGAGGAAGGTCAGGAATCAGGCTCAGGAGAATTGGGGAGTTTCCAGCACAAGCACCCCTGAACCAGGCCAGAGAGCAGCCTGCAAGGGAAGCACAGCCACGTCAGAGCAGCTCTGTCCCCTGCCTGTGTCCATCTTTCAGGATGTCAGGGCCTGTGCTGAGGAGAAAAACCCCAAATCAGGCATTTTTGGCTGCAGAGTCTGTGCTCCAGTCACCTGCTGGCTTCAAATCCTGCTGAGAACTGGGACAGCTGGGCTGTTGCACACAGGACCATCCTGATCTGGATGTCAGCAGCCAAACATTCAGGCCCTTCTGATGAATTATTTTATAGCACATAATCAACCACAGAGAATATTGCCATGGAACAAGTGTGTGGGTCAGCACAGCTTGTTTTCAGACTCTCTGTTCTGTGGCTGCAGAACCAATAGGTCAAAACAGGTTGATTAAACGGGAAGAGATAAGGAAAGGCAGCATTCCTGTTCCTTTCCCATTCAGCCTCCCTGCACTGCTTCATTTTGCATTGTTAATGAACAAAAGCTGCCCATAAATTCACTAACAATCGATGACCACATCCAAAGGCAGTAAATCAGTGTCACTGCACCCCAGCAAGATGAATGCTCTGGCAGCATGAGCCATTAACATCCTTATCTTGCTTAATCACAAATGAAGTATTGAGGGTGGAAGGAAAGCTGTTATTTCTTGAGGTTTCCTAAGCTCCAGTGCAGGGGATGCCATTGATAAGATCTGAATTGTGCCCAGCTGGTGAAGAAACCTGGGTACAGCCCCAGGGCACCTCCCCTGTGCAGGGGGGAAGGTTATTTTTCTAAGCTGCACAAAAATGCCAAAGCAATCCGAAGTATGCCCAGATTGAATCAGTCTGCAGAGCTGGCAAAGCAAACAAATGCAAAGGAACAGTTCTGTTGTCATTTACAACAGCAAGAACCTGGAATAATCACGTACAAGTCAGGGGAGTTGTTGGGAATTTCTGGCAGTGGGAACAGAAACTGGCCGTGAGTCAATTCAACAAATAAAAATAAAATAAATAAAGCAGAAAGACTCTGTTCCAAATCTAAAATAATCCCAAACCCCCTGGTGTTAGAGGAATCACTTAAAACCACACTGAACACGAGCACTATTCCTTTCAAATAAAGTTCCAAGGTCCTGGAGACTCCACTGTGCAGAGAACCCAAGCCACACTGAGAGGACTTAAAATTCAGTTTCACAGCAAAGCCCCCCAATTTTACAGCAGCCAGTGCTATCGAAGTGCCAGGATAACTTGCATCTACCAGTAAATGTTGTACTTTGTCCTCCTCACTTGACAGCTCCCCATTCTCCCTCCATATCAGCTCCTGGCCATCTCCTGGAAGCTGGAAAGATAAAGATCAAAGTACACAAAGCTCCATTATCCTCACAGGCCTCATTGACTGCTGGGCTGTGCAACTTCTCTCCTTAGGTCATCCAAATATTGTTCTTCCTTTTTTTAAAAGAAAAAAACGGGGGGAGGACCCCAGCTTACATCACCTAAACTGAGCTTTTGAACTAAGGAACTTCAACACCTTTAAGTATCTGGGACCACTAAAGTTGGGAATCCTGCCTCAATCAGAAAGAAAATAAATAAATGTGATAAAGAATTAAGACTTTGTCCAAAATTACGTGAATTCCCCACCAGATACAGGCACACCATTCTCATTTCTCCTTGTCCTCATCCTTTACAGTGCTCCCTCTGCACCATTTAATCCAACTTGAAGCTCCTGCTATGAAATCAGAAAACTGGCAAATAATCTTTGTTCTAAGCCATATAATCCAGTGGTGCTCTAAAAACAACCTCCATTCTCAGTGCTTATGTTCAACACCACAACAGTGGTACAGAAGTGCCCAAAATTTGTGGTTTGAAGGGATAAAGTGTTCACTCTCACCAGTTCTGCTGCCCTAAAGACACAGCAAGTCCCAGTGTTGGTGCTTCAAAACAATTCTATTTATTGCCATGTCAGGGCAGCTCCGTGGTCACACCAGGATTTAGAGCCTTCCTGGAAATCTGTCAGAGTCCCTGTAAATGAAAGATTAAATCCTGCCCTCCTCTCTCTGCGAGCAGCTCCTGAAAACTTGTCTGGAGATAAAACCACTCCCAGCAGGGCTGGAAACTGCACAGTCACTTCTCTTCCACAGCATCTCCTCTCTCATCAGTTCCACGGTGCTGCACTCACCATTCCACACTCCCAGCCAGCAGAATTCCATGCAGAACTGGGATTTGCTTCCTGCCGAGTGCTTTCAACTTCCCAACTAGAAAGAGTTGTTTATTTTAACAATCAGCCTGGAAAGTTCAGCTCGAGACGAGCTTGAAACTCTTTATCAAGGTCGGCTTTACGCTTGCTTCTATTTGAACAGGTAAATAAATAAAGGTCAGACTCCTGGCAACTCGGATCAGTCCTGGAAGGTCACTCACTCCTTCTTGCTGTGCTCCAGCACCCTGTAGGGAGGGGCAGAGACTCCTTTGGGTCCGTGCTGCTCCTGCACGATGGGCAGCGTGGCTGGGGTGTAGATTTCTGGCATGCTGTCGTTGTTCTCCAGGGCACCATAGGAGAAGGAGGCTTTGAGGTCAGGCTGCACCGCAATCCCTTTGTCGTGCATGTTCTGCATGCCTGCAAGAGCAGAGCCACTGATTAGGGACAAAAGTGCATTTTCCCTGCTCTCTGTTCAGGCAGGAAATGGGGAGTCTTTAAGGCTCATCAGCTCCTCAGGTGTTAAACCAAAGACAGGATGGATTTGTGCTCAGCACTGGAGCAGCTGATGGAGAAATAAGCTCCAAGTGAATGAAGGATGGCTCTCAGTTATCCATCAAGTGCTGCAGATCTTTCATACAGCTCACCAGAGGCTTTAGCTGTGCTTCCCAAAGGAAATTTCTGCTCCTCTGCCTCTTGGAACTTCTCAGCCATCCCCAAAAATCAGTTCTTCCTGCTGGACCGAGCCCAATCCCAAGCACATGCTCAAACCAGTTCATATTTCCAGGTAACAACTGCCTGATCCACCCAGTACTGACCAGAGCCAAAGCCTGAGCCCTCCCTGTGCAGCCCAAGCCTTTAACAGAGTGATGAAGCCCTGGATTTTTACTGTTACCTGGCATGGCATCCATTGAGATGTAGGGCTCAAAGGGGACAGGCTTCTTCCTATTCCTGGTGATCAGGAAGACTCCCAGGAATGCTATGAGGCACCTGGGGGAGGAGAAAAGATCACTGAGATCCCTGCCAAGGGGGAGCACAGGATATTCCGTGTTGATCCATAGGGAACTCAGACCTGGAGTTCAAGCACTGCCAAGTCAGAATTCCAGGGCACTGTCTCAGCTGAGCCCCCTGGGCCAGCACTGGAACACCCCCAGCAACCAGCACAACTTCACCTTTTCTCTACCAAAATACAGGGAGAAGTTTGCATGTTAATTAATTAACCTTGACTACCTGCAGGGGAAAGGAAGCATATCAACATTTGGTTCTTCTTTGATGGAATTCCAGGATTTAGCAGCCTGACCTTTGAAAGGCTCCCTGTAAACACACCAACAACCACGGATCTGGATTTTTACAGAGCAAGGTGCAGCTCAGAACAATGATCTCCCAATTGTTTGGGTTTTTTTTTTTTTTCTGTACTTATCTAAAAGCCATTTGACAATGTCCCCTGATTATGGAGAGGTAATTACACCAGAACACTGAGTTACACAGGAAATGTTCTACTGATCAGATCTGCATTGTGCCTTCTCCATGCTCTAAAAACTCCAGAAGTCAGACACAGTTCAGGGAAGGTGCAAAATCTGAAATAAGGTTCCCCAGAGAGGGTTTCTTTGGGTTATTTTACAATTCTTCCAGATTCATGAGCAGACAGCTTGAAAACCAAGCCATATGCTCAACACCCGAGCTGATCTCCAGGATTTAGTGATTAATTGTTGTGTAATTGTGCATTACTGAGGGTTACACTCTTTTTTCCAGACACAACACTGAGCTCTAAGGGCCACTCTCTGCTCTGACACAGAAAATGCTCTCAGCCTGTTCTCTTCTCCAAGACAGTTTGTCCCTCCAACAGAGAGAAATTTTTAAAACAGATTTGTATTTTCAAAATTTGAGTCACATGAAGCAACAGTTTCGTGTCAAGGAAACCTGGAGCACTTACCCCAGTGCAAACATACAAATGTGGAGAACATCTTCACCCATGAAGTCCAGGTAAAAAGTTGCTCCTTGAAAAGGAAAGAATTCATTACATCTTCCCAATTCCACCTTCAGCACATCCCTCCAGAACCCACATCAGCCAGGATTCCTATTTTTATAGCCAGCACCTTTGTTTATTTAATGGTCTTAAAATAGGTGTCCTGATTTCTATTTTAACACAAATTATTGACAAATCTTTTTGAGTTTCACTACCAAAATAGTTCTGCTGGTGTCACTAATAGAGATGCAAGTGAACCTGTGCAGCATAAACAAGAGGGACTATTTTGGAATGATGAAACAAATTTGATTTAACTACAAAAAGATATAAACTCTTGACCCCAAACAACAACAAACAGCTCAGACCTCTAAGAGAAGTGTCCCTGGTGTCCTGGGTGGCAGCAGGACACAGGTTCTGCCTCCTGCTCTTTACATTTTTAATGTAAAGAAAATAAAGTAAAAAATAAATAAAGATAAAACCAAAATAAATAAGCAGCTGAATCTGAGAGCAGCCCGTGGCTTGGGACATGACAGGAAATAAACACCAACTAAAGGCCAGACTGATGACACTGAAGAGAAGCATTAAAAGGCTCTGTGTAATTTATATATTTATTTATTTATTGCCCTCTATACCTGGCAGGGCATTGCTATTTACACAGCACTGCCAGGCACATGCATTTCTTGACTGCTGGGTTTGGGGTTTTTTGTGTTTGTTTTCCCCAGTTTTGCTCCTGTGTCTGAGGAGAACAAAACCTCTCAAAGGCTGTTCCTCAGGTCTGAGCCCCAGGGGTTGAAAATGCTCATTTTTGTTCCTGCAGACAAAGCTTTTCCATGTGAGCAAGGCTGAAATGGGAGAAATCCAGAAAGAAAAGAGCCTGTAGAGCTGGGAACTGCTCACTCCAAATACAACAAGAGGATTGTCAGGAAGAGATCCCAACACCTCTGAGCACAGGAAGCAAACTGGTCCCACGTTTTAACATAAGGAAACATTTTACCTGCATATCTAAGAACACACATGGACTGAGGAACAGTCTCAAACATAAATTCCCCTGCACTTTAAACAAAATGACAGCACTGAACAGACAATTTTAATACAGTCCAATGGGGATAATTCACATTTTTAGAAAGGAAAAAAAAATAAAACCAACCAAAGCCAGTGCAGACGACAGATGACAAGAAAATAGAAGTCATCACATTGCTGAGTATTCACCTTCTTCAGGAGGATTATTTTCCAAAATCTTTTGCCCATTTTTTAGAAAGGTTTGTGCAGTTACCTGCTGAGATTGCTGCTGTGGTGGACAGGATGTAGCCAATGCTGGAGATCTGAGCTGAGTCATAGAGCTGGGAGGCTTGAGCTAAAAACCTGCAACACAATCCCAGGCAACAGGGGCTGATTGGGAAGGATCCTTTTTTTGGCAACACCTTTCAAAAGTGATGCATACATTTAAGGAAATTCATTCTTTTTCTCACTGAACAGCAGCAGCAGCAGCAAGCCTCGTAATGAATAAAAAGGACAGAAGAGGGAGGTTTATGGCTGCACTGAAATTACTGCCCCAACCTCAGGGCCAGAGTGTCCTTCATATTTTGAGAAGCCTTTTATCCCTGCTGCTACCAGCTTTTTACGTTATTGCAAGTACAAAGGGAAAAAAAACCTAAAAATAGACACATTATCAACAACACTGATCCTGCACTTTGGTTTTAGCCAGTGCACAGAGACTGCATTTGACTGGCCTCCATTTCAGTCCTAAAATTGTTTGGCAAATACTGGAATGGTGGGATTGAAACCACCTGGCAGTGTCACTTTGTGGAAAAGCAAAGACCACCCAAGCTCCTGGGACAGGTCACAGGAAATAATGGATAATTCTCCTCAATTTTAATAGGCATTTTTGGCATGGTAACAAACAGCTCCTGACCCAAACCCCACACAATTCCAGACAAAGAGGGGAGTTCTCACGTGGCCTGGTAGATGGCTGTGGCAATCATGCACACCAGCATGATGTAGAAGATGGGTGAGTCCAGCTGCAGGGCTCCCTGGATGGACACCAGGATCATCCCAGCCACGGCCTTCACTGTCACCACGGTCATGGAACCTGGGGGGGTCACCACACTCAGCTGAGGCACCTGCAGGAGGCTGCAAATAACCCCAACACCCACAGAAACCTGACCTTCCTCCTGCCAGGGGATGCAAACTGCCTGCTTTCCACCAGCTCTGCCTGCTTTCCACCAGCTCTGGCTGCTTTATTCCCAACAAACTCACCACAGCAACCTCCAGCAGAACACTGAACCCATCTCTATCAATGTCTACAGAACTGGGAGCATTTACTGGTTTTCTAAGTGTTCAAAGAGTGTTGTGCCATCACATGATGAGAGGATAGAAATTTCCATTTAGTTTGCTTAATAAAACCAAGGAAGTCTCCAAAACAAGAATCAGGAAGAGCTTTCCTTTCTCTTCTTTCAAAGTTGGCCCATTCAGAATTGGGGCAGTTGTTTTGTAATTCATGGAGCCTCTGAGGCACCACTGAAATCCAGCCCCAAATATCTCAAAAAACCAAACAAGAGTAAAAGAGAAGACACTGCAGGAACTGAAGGTGCATAAACAGCAAAAATGGAGGGCTGTGACACGGATTTCAGCATGGCAGACTTGCTGTTACTCATCCTTTTTAAAGTTTAATTGATTACAGTTTCTATATAAAAAAAATTATTAGATGTGTAAATCCAGAGTCACTGCAGGACCTCACTGTGGGATATCAGACTCATCAGGGACTCAGTTTAACAGGGACAAGCTGGGCTGGCAGAGGATTCCTGATCTCCCCAGAGCCAAATGACTCTTGTAGGTCAAACCCCCTCCTTCACCCCCTGGCTCAGCCCTCCTTACCCACTGAATGCCACCCTTCGTGTGCCCAGATGAAAATTAAGAACACTAATAAATAACCTGCACTTTCTGTGCTTGGCAGATTATTTGTCTGATGGGGGGAACAAGCCTTAATTGTTCAAAAGTCATTTGCAGAGATCCTAAACATCAGCTTCAGGAACATTTCTGGAGGAAATTAGTGCATTTCATGGCATTAATTAAATCAATATAATCCCCTGCATGCCATAGATGCCTCCATTTACTGATTAAAGATCTTACAAGTCCATATCAACTTACCCAGCAAAGCCACCAGCAGCAGAATAATGACAATGTAGTTTGCATTTCTCTCCTTGTAAAAATACAGGAGCAGACAGAAAACAATGATCTCCACAAGCTACAAAAGAGAGAAATGAGAATATTAGAGATGCAGAGCACATGGGGTTGGCAGCAAATGAGGTTCTGAGCCAATCAAACATTAGAATAGGGCAAATCAAAGGAAAATGGGGATCCCACACAATTATGGACCAAATTCAGCATCATCTCAGATTCCAGTTAGAGGAGATATTCAGCAGCTTCTTGCAGAACAGGAAATATGGGGCACTGTTGGTGTTGGATTTATGGTAAAGCAGCAGATCAAATGCTCCTGCCTGAATATTCACAGCAGAGATCTCAGCCTGCAGTGGGGTTCCACAAGTGATCCCTGGGGCAACGGCCAAGATTATCTTCATTAAAACACAAATTCCATGGGATCTTCTATAAGAGATTCGTGGCTCCAGAGAAAGTGTGGCAAAAGCCCAGATTCAGGCACAGTCAATTTTCAGTTAAAGATATTTAATCCTACAGAATTCAGAGAAAGGAGCTATGCACGTGTCTGACACCTGGAAAAGCTGTCACAGCTCCATGAGTGAACACAAGGAATATTGGTAGCAACCAGAAGGAAAAAATAATGCTGGAAATGAGAAAACCACCCCACCCTCCGTGGCCCCCTCACCATGTAGAGCAGGAATGGCCAGCTCACTAAATGCCTGGTGATGTTTTCTGCTGTCATCTTCTCGTGGCTGTTGGGTCCAAATGTCACCAGCAGGTAAGTGCCAACAATTGCCAGGCCACAGCCTACGAAGGACAGCACGTAGCGCCCTTGGGCAGGCACAGGAGCAGGAGAGGACAGCGTTAGTGAGGCAGTGGGGATGCAGGGATTTAATGAATTAATCCCACAGGGCCATCAGTGACATCGTGGGTGTTTCTCTGGGGGACTCTTGGGTGCCCTTCCTGTCCCAATTCCAAACTATTGCAGCCACCAGGGGCAGTGGGGGTGTGGGAGCTGAGACAAAGTTGGTGCCAGGTGGCATCTGCTAAATAAATAAAGCTACAAGATCTGGGACTGGGGCTGATCCTGCCTGGCACTGCCCACAGCCCTTTTCCCACCTCTGCAAACACCACCCTGTTTATGGAATTCAGCTCATTCCCTTGTGCCTGTGCTGTTGCAGAATCAGGGCCTGTTTCTAATTTCTGTGAGGTTCAGGGGATTTGGCACAAGGCAGGAAAAAACATCCATTTGTAATAAACTGGATGAGATGACACATTTCTTCCAAGAGGTGCTAATGAGACCTTGCCATCCCTGTAATTATAATTCCTGAGAGGCCATGCTATGAGTGCTGAATTGTAAACAGAGGAAAAACGAAAGAAACTCTGGAACTTACTCAAAAATTCCTTGGGCTTCCATTTTTCTTTAATAAATATAATTCCTATGATTGCACTAGCTATGAAAAAAAGAAAAAAGAGAGAGGAACAGTGAATTATGGAGTCAGGAATCTCCCACTGGAACACACCCAGATTCTCTCCTCCTCACCCACAACAGACACGGCACTGAGGGGCACAATCAGTGAGAGAGGAGCAAAGGCGTAGGAGGAAAACACTCCCAGTTCTCCCAGCACCAGCAGCAACAATCCACTCCACCAGGTCTTGGTTTTGAAGTAGGCCCGGGGGTCTTTGGAGCCTGCCAGCCTGATGTGGCTGTATTTCTAGGCAAGAAAACAGAAATAAAGCAGCTCTGTCATGTTGGATTGTTTACTTCAGTGCAGGATGAGTATTTGCTTCAGGACACTCACCTGGAGGTTCAGTGCAATGCTGCTGACAAGATGCCCAAAAATAGCCAGGAGTGCCCCAATCAAGTTCTCCTGCAAAACAAAAGAATCACACAACTATGAGATTCAGCCAAGGAATTCGGAGGGGTTTGCACACTGGAGGAGAGCAGACTTTAAAAACCATTCCTGAATCATGGGATAGCTTGGGTTGGAAGGGACCTTTAAAGGTCATCTGGTCCAACCCCCAGCTGTCAACAAAACCTGTTTATCTTCCTCCCTTCCTACTGATCTGGGGCAATTCAGATAAGTGCTGTGGCTGTGCTCCAGACCTGCAAACTCAGGTGGAAGATAAGCCTCAAGAGCCACTTTCTCCAAGAGACTTCAATTAGTTTGGAGTTTCTCAGAGAGGAGGAAGATAAGGCTAAAAAAACCCCACACCATCACTCGTTCTTCCCTTTGAAAAACTCCTTTATGAGGATTTTATTGCCCTGGAATTCGACAGAGAATGGATCAGGAACCTCTGCTTCCCAACTGTTTTGCTCTTCTCCACTTGTGACAGTTGCTGGTTCAGTCACTACTTCAGCCCAATTATCACAGATTTTAGGCTGCTTTTTATATAAACCAGTTATTCCTAAAGTCACAGGAGACTGCTGACAGCTCCCAACCTCTTCTGCACTGGCACTCCCAGCTCAGCAACAATTCTCACGCTCTAAAGATGGAATTTGAAATTAAAAAAAAGGATGTAAAGCAGGCTGAGTCACAAAGGAGATGTGGAGGAGTGAAGAGAAGAGCCTGAGGCTAAGCCAGGCCACTGAACATTTGTGTGCTCCCAAAACATAAATCTCATTAAATGTCATTAGCACTGTTCCTTCAGTCCAGTCCTTACTCGGATTGATTTGGGACAACCCAGCTCACATGCAGATGTGAACATGAATAAACGTACAGATCTTGATTTTCTCATACACAGAAGAACTTTCAGATTTCAAATTCTTAGCAGCAGAACATAAACCTCTTTATCAGAACACCCAAAAATAAGATTTGCCCAAACAGCTTCACTCAAAACCACCTGAGAGAGGATCCCAGGACAGACAGAGAAGGTGGCAGGAGGATGTCACTGTGTGACCACAGTGCAGAGTTTTCGGGGCTGGGAATGGGCTCAAAAGACTTTTTCCACTGAAAAAAAAAAAAAAGTCCTTCTTGCTGAGATTTTCTGAGCATGTTCAGAATCAGAGATTCAGAGGGAATTTATCTGTTCCCAGCTGGAGAACAAGGAGGAATTACAGCCTCTGCTGTGGGCTGACCCCCCTGAAATTCAAGCACAGAAGGCACAGAACAAACCAGAACCTCTGCTCTGTTACTGCTGCATGGCTTAGGCTGAAAGGCACCTGTCAGAATTACTGCACCTGAACACCCTCACACATCCACACCTTGCCACTCCTTCCTGCAGTTCCTCTGCTCTGCACACACACCATTCCTCTCTCTCTCACTAGACACAGGATATGACCCCCCAGGGCCTCCAGGAATGGCTGAGTACACAGACAGAGCCCTTTCTGCAGAAAATAACCCCAAAGCAGCACCATTATCAGCTCATTCCAACCATCAGGGCCTTCTGGGGATGGAGACCCACGCTGGGGTGGGAAGCTGACCTTGTAAGAGAAGGAGTCTGTGTGGGGCTGCACAGAAACTGCAGCTGTGGCCAACGGGAGCTGCTGAAGCTGCAGACTGGGGCTGTTGCCTCCTTCCATTTTGGGTTTTTGTTTTTGTTTTTTTTTTTTGCTTTTCAACCTCCTCGATGCTGGAACTTCTCTTCAAAGAAGAGACTTGGACCCTGCTGGAACCAACTTCGGGTACCGCTCCTTGCCATCCATCCTGTTCCCTTGGACAAGTGCAGGGAAGCACCAACAAGTTCTGCTGCTTCCCTTCCCCTGCCCTGTCTCAGGGTGGGCACCACAGGCAGGCAGGAGGGTGGATGAGCTACTATTTCCAGCCAGGGTTATATTCCTTCAAGGTGCATCTAAGGGAAAAAAGAAATAAAAACCAAAGAATTAGATCAAATAAATCAGTGGTCCAAAACCTGCAGTGAAGGAAAGGCCACAGAAACGCCCCTGGAATCAAACTCACAGCTGCACATAAAACAGGAAAGAAGATTTTAAATGTCTTCTTAGAAAGCCTTGGACAGAAACTCACACAGACTTTGCTTTACAAGCTCTTGTGAACTGGCTGGGCCCCAGGGGTGACACACTCAGCTGGCATTTAACAGCACACAAAGGCTCTCAACTCCTCCAAGCTCTGCTTTTCATTTCCCTCCTCCCTGAACCTCCAGTTCGCTCAGGACCAGCGCTCCGTGAGTCACACCATCCCCACGTGCTGGGAATGACAGCGCTGCTCTCTCTGCAAGCAGAGGTCAATCCAGGGGAATCCCTGCCAGCAGTCTGGAGCCTGCATTCCTCAGAGCCCCAATTCCCCGGAGCCAAACTCGTTGGAGGTGTCTGGAAAGCACCACACGAGCTCCCTGCACCCCCGGAGAGCTCGGGGAGCAGCAGCACCACCCCAGAACCGCCGGGATGTCCCAGCCTGGGGGCACAAAAGCCACGGAAGGGCAAACCCACCCATCTGTGAGGGGATGGGGCAGCAAATCCCCCTCCCACCGTGAGCGAACCCTGCCCGGGCAGCGCAGAGCACCCAGACAGCCCCGGGCCGGGACACAGGGTGTTCCCATCGGTGCACCAGTCCCTCCCCTGCTCCCCCGGGAGCGGTCCCGCCACTCACCGGCCCCGCCGCTGCCCCCAGCCCGGCCCCGGCCCCGGCCCCAACTCCGGCTCCCGGTCGAGCGCCGCGGTCGCTTCCTGCCCGGCCCCTCCGATTGGCCGCCAGCACTGTCAATCAAGGACCGGGCCCCAGGGGAGGGTGGAGATTGGCTGCCGCGCGAGGGCGGGGCCTGGTCCAGCCTATGGGCGCAGGGCTCGGAGGGGCCGGCCGGAAGAAGCTGCGTTCCGCCGCTCGCTTCGGGCGGGGCGGTCCCGCGGGCACCTCCCGGAGCTCCGGGGCGCTCCCCGGCCCAGGGCTGGAGGGACGGCCGCGGCCCCGCGACGAGACGTCGCTTTGCCCCGTGTGCGCGGCTCTCGGTGGCGCGAGAAGCAGGCAGAGCCCCTTTAGGACGCATTCGCAAAGCTCATCCGCCGAGCCACCTTAAATCAGCCGCGGTGGCGCTGAGAGCTCGCCTGTGATTGGGCGTCTGCCACAGTGCCCAAAGTAACAGGCACGCTGATTGGAGGAGAGCTGAGGCGGCTGTTGTCTCGGCAACCGCTGTCCGCGTTCCCGGTGCCGCCGAGGGCCGGGCATGCACCGGCAGGAACGGGCAGGTCCCGGCAGGTACGGGCGGACACAGGCCGCACACCTCACCTGAGCGGGGGACGGGGGTGTCCCCGGTGCTCCCCGCGCTGTCTCAGCCGCTCAGGTACCCGCCGTTCCCAGCGCGCCCCGCGCCGCCTCACCGGGGCGGGGCTGCGCCGTGAGGCGACTTCCGGTAGCGCCTCCAGGGCCTCACCTGAGGCCTCACCTCATCCCTCACCTCATCCCTCACCTGGGCTCCTCTCGCCAGGTTCACTCAATGGAGACAGCAAAGGCCATGGCTGACCTGGGCCAGCTCTGGAGCCTCGGCCCTGCTGCACGTCGAGAGCTGGGGCCGAGCTCAGAGACAAAATCACGGCTCTGCCCTGAGTCGTGACGCTGGACGTGTGGTGTAGGACGGGATCGCTGCCTTTCCAGCTCAGGAATGCTGTGGAGAACGAGGTACCTCAAGCAGAAAAGCACCACTCGGTGCCACGGCCCAAAAATAAACAGCACTTACCACAGTGAGGGCAGAGTTGAAGGGTGAAAACCTCAAACACATCAAGGTTTGTCACTGAAAGCGCAGCCAGGGTTCGTTACTGGACAAATCAAGGGATATCTGGAACTATTTCTAGCCACAGTGGGCTAGAGATGTTCCAGGTCCAAAATTCCTCCTTTTGGGGCCAAACCAGCACAAGGGAATAAGAAATGCCATCAATTCGTGATGTGCTGCAGGGGAAAGTTTCCTGTTTGCTCTTTCATGGTGCTGGGGCAAATCCGTGGAATTTCTCTTTAAACTTCCCTGGTGCCAGGGCAGCTCTGTGGCTTGAGAGCTTGGTGAGGTGTCGGTGCTTTGGTCACTGACAGCTGAAGGGCTGCTCAGATCTGCAGTTTGGAGAGGGCCAGAACCCCGGGATGGGATTGTTCAAGTCCCTGATTCACTCAAGGAGGAAATCTGCAAAAGGGATTTAACAGCACTGAGTCACATTCATCAACAGCACTGCTTCCAAGGGGGGGTTTAAATAAATCAGGGAAATGAAATGCAGGAGTGACTGCTGATTTCCTGACTGGAATACTGCATTAATGTTGGATTTGCCTTTATTTTACACATCCCATTTCAAAGGAAAGCTGCTGTTGTGTTCACATGTTTCTGGATCTCCATATTCAGTGTTGCTATCCTTGGCTGTTCCTTTTAGGTTTGAAGTTTTCCTCCAGTCCTTGTAAACCCCGAAGAGTGATCTCAAACTGGGGGAAAAAACAGGATTTAAGTCTCAGTCAAAAGGATTTCAGTATAACCATGTGAGTAACAAAAATGTTTGAAGTTTATGAGCGTTGTTTTTTTGCCATTCCTAATGATCCTGTTCTGTGACAAGAATAGCAACCAAGTTTAGATCAAGGTCATTAAATTAACTTTGTAATCACAACTGATAACAGAATGAGAAATGGCAATGCAATATTAGTGGTTTAAGCCTGGAAATGACTCCAGATACATCATCTCATTTGTGCCACCTCCCCATCTCCCCCCCACCCGGCTCTGGCCCTGCTTTTCCCAAGTTTTTGAGCCCTCCAGCATACACACGTTGCATTTCTCCAGGAGCACATTCAAAGCAATCAGTGGAGTTCATCCTTGTGCAGGGATAGCACCAGGTGACCCCTCTCTCTGCCTTTTGCTGCCCTTCCCTCTGATCCCTGATTTTCGGGAATTACACCCTCCTTCCACCAGCAGAGGGAAGCAGAAAGATGCGTTAAACCCACCGTGATTTCCCAGCCTGCTCCCGGCCGGGTTCCTTTTCAAGCCCAGCCAACACTCGCAGGTGCCAAGGGCCTCCTGGGCTTTCTGGATCCACCTTCCCAGCTGCTTCCTCAGCTGGGGGAAGGAGGATGCCCTTCCACAGCCTCCTGCTGTCTGGGGACTACGTGGTAACCCCAGAACTCCCAAAACTACGTACATGAAGGATTTCTGAAACTCAGTACCGGGTATGTAAAGTAGGTAAATCAAGGAAGTGTTTGGCATCTTCCCCTCTTTTCTTCTTCTGCCTTTGGCATCTTCTCTTTCTTCTCCTTCCTTTGATCTCTTGCTCCTCGCTTGTCTCTCCCATCTCGGTGATATCAGGAGCGCATTATCTCAGGGTTGAATAACAGCAATCAAGGACGTACAGGACAAAAAAAGATGAGGGAAAAATGATCAAGGTGGAGAAGTTGCTTAAATACTTTCTGTAGGCGCCATCAGTCTGCCTGGTCAGCTTCCAGCAGTGCCAGCTGACCCGATGCTGAGCTGTGACTAAAGGAGAGGAGGCAGAGTCTGCAGGGAGCTTCACAAAGCACTCCCTTCCCTTTGAGAATTTCCTGCTTGAAGGGCAGAGTGGGCAGGAGGCCAAACCACAAACTACACAAGGGCTTGGCTGCTTCTCTCCTGGGCTTTATCCCTGGAGAAGAGTTCCTGCAGCAGGTCAGGAGGGGAAGCACTGGACCCATCAACACCAGACCTTTTGGGGGCTGCTGCCTTGGTTTCCTCCACCTGAAGCAGCTGGCTGTGCCCTCCTCAGCCATTCTGGAGCACATTCCTTGAGCAGGGTAGTCAGGGATAAATGCCAGGACGTGAAGTTACCCACTTGTAATTTAGGCAGTGGAAGGAGCTTGTTTGCTTCTCACTGCCTGACCTAGAACACCCAGCGGGTGACTTGGCCCACTTGTGTCACTCTGCCAGTTCACCCCTGCCTGCACACATCCCTGCAGGACCACTGGGGCTGGGAGCTGCTCCTGGTGGATTTGCCTCACAGCACAGTGACCCTTGCACCACCCAAACACAATTCCAGGGACTCTGAGGGCACTTGGAGGTGTGCAGGAGCTAAATCTCCACGGGTGTGGAGGTGCCTAATCTCCAATTACCCTCAGCAGCGCTGAGGTGACGATGGACGTGCCAAACCCAGGGCTGGATGCACGGGATGGGAGAAGGGCTCCGGAGCCTTTCCCTGGCACGTGCTGTCCTGGAAGGTGCTAATCAGGAACGTGCTGCCCCAGCAGGACCTGCCCTTGGTGGGGCAGGGATTGCATCCAACCCTCCCAGGCTGGGCAGCAGCACCAGGGCAGAAGGAGCTTGCGGATGCAGTTTTTTATCAGCTGCTCTGGGAACCTGCTGCAATTTTAATAACCAGCTCCAGCAGAATTGGGCAGGTCCTGCTTCCCTCAGCACAACCCTCCTGGCCACAGAGCACGGGCTGGACAACCTCAAGCACATGGCAGGGCCACGTGGAGATGGACCCCGTGGCCAGGGCAGTGCAGGGTCTGTTCTGGCTCTGGTTGTTGATAAGGAATAGCTGGCTCAGGGTCGCTGCTCCCTGTGGGTGAGCCCTCAGACCACATCTTCAGAAATCTTCTGTAATTTTGGAGCAGCTCAAGCCAGAGCAGTTCTGCTGAAATTCACTGAGTTGCATCACACACCTCAAATTTTGGTCTGTCCTGAAGCATTTTCCTACAAAGAAGTATAATTGGAAAAGATGATTTGTGCTCAGCTGCTTGATAACTCAGGGGGCATTTTTACAGGAAAGGCTGAATCCACCAGGATTGTGTGCACACAACACTGGGGACTGATTCCTTGGGGTCTGATTCCTTGCAAAGCTCTCCCAGTTTTCATGGAGTGGCCCATAATTGGGGTTTGTTATTTTTAGCACCATAGTAGCACCATTGCACTTGTCCGTGCATGCAGCCAGGAACAGCTCAGCTGAGGGAGGAAAGCAGAGCAGGAAGAGCTCTCCATGATCTCACAATAAATCAGCACCTTCTGCAGCAGCCAGCACTGCCTGCCCACTCCCAGGCACTCTTCCCTTCAGTGTTTTGCAAGGCCAAGCAGAGCAGGAGCCTCTGTTCCTCTCCCAGCCATTCCTGGTTGTTCCTTAAGGGGGTCGAGTCATTCCAGGGTTGCTGCTGCTGTGGCCAAGCACAGGTTCCATCTGGATGGTGTTTATAATCAACCCTTTGCTCACCCATCCCCCTTCTTTGAGCCTGGCGTCTTCCCTGCTCCTTCTTGCTCCTGCCAAACACTGTTCAATCCCTTCATCCTCGTGTCTTTGTATGAGAAGAATAATGCCCCAACTTCATTTTCTCCTCTCAACTGCCCATTGTCTTGTTCTTCAATCCCAGGCCTTTCCCTGTTCTCTTTCCCTCCTGTGCCACTTTGGGGAGGGGGCATCTGATCACTGTCAGAATCCAACTCTCAAGTCACCAGAACAGGAGCCAAGGCACCTCCAGAATCTTTTCCACTGGTAACTGCCAGACAAGACAATTAATGAAGTTCACACAATGTTCTCAAAGATCAGGAACTTCAGCTCTTCCCATCCTACGCACTGGAATAATTTCACATTTGTGTTAGTACAAAGCTGTTTCTTTTATCTTGTATGGTCCCAGACCTTCCAATTCCCACTGTTTTTTTCTTTCTGGGGTTGGCAGAAGTAGGACATGAAGGGCATCCAGCCCTTCATGGGACCACATCTGAAAAGCTGGAGGGATCACGTACAACACAGGCAGGGCTGGATTTATTTGGCTCTATAAATAGAATCCTGCCCAGTCCTCTTTTTGAAAAGCCCAGGAAAAGAAGAGAGGCAGGAAAGGTGTGGTACTGCAAATAATGCATTCTGCCCACATGCTGAATTAATTAGGCCCAGCTCAGAAGTTCCAGGTGAGATTTTAGATGTGCTGTGGCTCCCAGTCTATACAAATTGCCCTGGAAACAGCAGAGAAATTTGATCTTCCTCATCCCCAGAAATACTCAGCTTTCCATGCAACAGGAGACTTGCATTAAAGGATTAAAATTTTGAAACTGTGAAGACACCTACCTCGATGCACAGTTAAAATTAAAGCATAAAATTCATGTGACTTGGAAAGCAACACAGGAAACACAATAATGCCATTCACTGGTGCTGCTGGAATGGTGGCTTTAGTTCTGGCCACCCTAACTCTAAAAAAGGCACTGGCAAGTCACACCTGGTGGCACTATTGGGGCTCAGGGGGTGCAGGGTCACACCTGCTGGCACTGCTGGGGAGCTGTGCCAGCTCCTCCAGCTCAGCACCTGCCTTCAGGTTCAGTTCCTCAAGTCCTGCTGATTCACCCTTGTGCAAGTCACTTAACTGTTCTGTGCCTGCTCCCCAGCCCTGCAGGGTGCCCAGGCTGCAGCAGGGTGTTGTAAGCCTTAATCCACAGGAATTCAGGGTGTTTGGAGATGTGGGAGCTGTTAACAGAACACCCAGTGTCACTGCCCATTATCAGATGGTTTATAATAACATACACACATCTCCCGGGCTGCTTTGGCCCTCCTGTGGTGCCTAGCTGTGATTGCTTTGGGATTGTTTTGTTATTTCTAGAGAGAGTTTTTGAGTTTTCCCCAAATTTCGAGCCATTCCCCAGTGAGTTGTCCCCTCTCAGGCTGCTCCTAGAGCAGCCCCATCCCTGTGCTGAGGCAGAGCCTGCTGACTCCAGAATATGTGATGACTTTGCAGAGCTGCTTAACACAGAGTGAAGACACAACTTAATCAGCTTAATAAGCTGCCACTCATCAGCTGAGACATCTTAACTGGCTGCATGCACATTCTTGAAGCAATTCGTGCTTTTACAGTCACTTGATGCTGTTTAACCCTCAGCAAAGGGGTTTTCCCTCACATTTTGGGTGTGCAAAGAGCACTCTGAGAGTGCTCAGCTGCCAGGGGACAATGCTGTTCACTCACACAGCCCCTCCACTGGGACTCTGAACTCTCCTGCAGTGACTCAGGCTGAGCACCTGCCCCAGCATGTTCTGTGTTGATTAAACTGGTTTGCAGGCCATAATTATTTTCTCTATCATGGTATAATGGCTCCGCATCGTATTAATTTTAACATTGTAAGAATTTGCTTCTGGGAACGGCCTTCTTGAATTAATCACTGACTCATGATTTACTGGGGGAGATAATATCTAACCTACAAGAGGCAGAACAGGAAACTATCTATTTAAAAGATGGCAGTGGCTGATAATTTATGACTATAGACAAAGACACATCTCAGAAGAAGAAGGTGGACAGATCCTGCAGTTTCGTGGTCACTGCTCTCACTCAGCAAAAAAAGGAACTTTTGTGTAGTCACTGGAGGATCTGGTTTTGAGTGACAGATTAAAACTGAGGGGAAAAAAAGTAGTGAGAAACAAGGGAAGTGTCCAAGCAGTCCTCAAAGCCATCCTCAGCTCTGGGACCCAACCCTGTGTTACAACAAAGGCAATTCAACATCTCAGCATTTCACCATAGGAAATATAAGGGAAAAAAAGACAGGGAAAAAGCATCATCTTTTTGTGTTGGAATCTGTATTGCAGGGGTTTTCTTGCTCCTTTCCTCTCCAGCTTGGACTCTCCCACATCACTGAGTGAGCCCTGACCATCAGATGTTTCCTCTCCCTACAGCCCAGGAGAAAAGTCAATCTGAGCAGTCAACAATAAAAGCTTTAAATCCCAGAGGATGTTGCAGGAGGTAAAGCTCCTGGCAATCTGAAGAATTTTGTCCCCATTTCACTGGGATCTATTCTGCGATTTGGGGGTAACTCACATAACCCTTGGCACCACAGATTCCTGACTCTAAGGACAGCAATTCCCACCTGGAATTCTGGGGCCCTGAACAAAATCAGACACATAGAGCTGATGGAGGATTCTGGACACAGCAGTCTCACACAGAGACATTTCCTGCCAGGGTTTCAGGACCTGGGCAGTCACAGAGAGACCTTCCTACCCTTGGGAAGCTCTCCCAGCTTTTGGTCTGAGTGCTGCTGGCAGCTGGAACCACAGGGAGACAACTGGATTTGAAATGTGGGTTTGCCTTTGTTGGTCATCACCCACAGGAAAAGGCAATTCAAAGGCATCCCCAAGCCCTTTTTCTTTCTGAAACTCACCATTTCTGCAAGCAAAGCAATACCACTTCTGCCCAGACAGTGTTTATGGCCCAAACCACAAGAGGATTTAATTTGGCAAAATTTGGGAAATGGCTGTCTCCACGTCTGTGAGCCTGGAGCTGGGAGGGAGGATGGTGCTGCTCCTCCATGAGCACCATCACACACAGATCCAGAGCTTCTTAGGGCATGTTGGGTTGAAGTGTCACAGGACCCTTCCATGAGCTCTGGGAGGGTCCCTTTGAACCTCTGCTGGGAGAACCATCCAGAAACCACCCTGGGAGTTTGGAGTAGCTGTAAGGAATCACCAGAACACCCCACAGCGGTGGAAATGCCAGAGGCTTCAGGAGCAGCCACACTGGTGCATAATGTACCAAGCTCCAGAAGATCTCCTGGCCCTTTGCCTGCTGAGGGTGAGAGCTGGAGTGAGGGCACAGAGTTTATCTTCCAGCTGACACCAGCTGGGAGCTCTCCTGTTTGATTCCCTGAAACTGCTCATGGTGCTTTTGTTCCTGTGCTCGGGACTGAGCTCAGTGTTGCCTTATCAGTGTCCCTGGAAATCAGCTGTGCCCAGGACGTTTCCACTCCAGCAGCAGCTTCCCCCCACGGTCCTGTCACACAGGTTCTTTTCCTTTCTCACATTCCCTGCTGGATGCACTCTCCTTCCTCAGTGCCTGGGCTGGTATTTACATCCCTTTCCTCTTTGTCTTGTAGGTCATCCCAACGTGGATTCCCTCACCAAGGTGTCTCCCAAGGGAATAACATCTTCCTTCCAGTCAAAGACCTCCTGCCTAACAGGGAACTACGGATTTACTACAGGTTTACTCCAGAGCCTGCAGCCTCGGCCACCCAAACCCACCAAGGAAGCAAAGAAAACTCCTTCCAGGTGAGTGCAGCCCAGAAGACACCCCACTTCCACAGGGTGTATGAAAATCCATCACCAGAGGGTGATCCCAGAGTGTCCCAGTGTGTGCTGGTCCAAAGGGGATGGTTGTTGTCCCCAGGAAGTGGCTCGGAGGTGGCAGTGCTGGAAGGGCAGTGTGGGTTGGGAACAGCCTGGAGCAGTGGATCAGGGGCCCTTTATCAGCTGATCTCCCAGACATTTACAAACAGTAATTAAGCCCTGCACCACCCCGGGATGTGGGGGCCACTGCTTATCCCCACTGTATGGAGCAAGAAGCCAGAGCACACCTGACCCGGACAAAGATTCCTCATATCCCAAGCAGAGGCTTTAGGCTGGGCTGGTTTTGTGCCTGAACTCACCCCCAGAGGAACACACTGAGGAGAAAGACCCAAATGTGGGGAGCCCTGGCTGGAATGCTGAGGGACACCTGTGGCTGCATCCCCAGGAAGCTGATGGATAAAACCTGGCCCTTTCCTCAACCCCTGCTGAGGCTGGGAATGAGAGCTGGAGAGAGGCTTGCACAAGTGCTTCCCTCAGGCCAGAACTGCCATTCCCAGGTATTCCATCCTGCCACCACTCCAGAGGGATGAAAAGGCATGAACAGAAACTCCCTTCTCCCAAGCCCTCCTGCCCCTTGGGATCCTTCTGGGAAGACAAATAAATCCATCAGCAGATTGTTCAAGAACATTTATTGTCACCATGCAGTGACGTTGCCTGGCCTGAGATTAAGATCAACAATAAATTCCTGACCATGGAAAAGAATGAGCCCATGAGAAAGCCCAGGGCTCTCCTTACCCAACAGGGGTATCTTTACTACATCTCTCAGCAGCTGGATCCCATAACAGGGGTTTGGGAAAAAGGAAGCTGGGAGGGAAGCAATGCCAGGAGGGATTTGATAAGGACAGAGCGCTGGAGGAAAGGGCAAATTAAATATGAGGAGGGAAGCTCCTCAGCCTGTGTTATCAGAAAACACACAAACACTCCACGCCCAGCTGCTGGGGTTAGAGCCTGCTCCCTCTGCTGTTGCAGGCAGTGGGAGAGAGCAGGAGGGGCTCCCACTTGGAGTCCTTTGGCATCCCTGTCCTGGTTCCAGCACTGTCTGGAGAGGGGAGCAGCCAGGCCTCTGCAAGGCTGGACCTTGGCAAATCCATGTATTTTACAATAAACATCACAGGCTGTCCACAGCACTTCCCAAAGCACTTCATTTCCCAAAGATTTTGGCTTAGAAGGATTAAGCATCCACCTCCCCAGAAACCACAGCTTCTATTTCCAGATATAAACCCTCAACAAATTCCTCAGATCTCTTTTTCTCCCAGCAGCCAGAAGTTCTGCTGGAATCTCTCTGCTCCAACCATCCCACCTGGTAAAGATCCTCCTCTGCCAGGGCTCTGTGACCTTGTGGATGCAGAGACAGAGCACAGACCACAGGAAGGGCCAGGTAAAAATAAAGATTGTTCTGGAGCATTAGAGACAGCAAACCACAAACAGGGCTGAGCAGCCCCACTGCCCACCCAGCAGGGAAAATGGAGCAGGGAATGAGCAGAGCTCACCTGGGAACACCTGAGGACAGGCACCACTGCCAAGGGGCTCAACTCAGCCACAGGGCACGGGGACAGAGGGTTTGGGGTGACACCAAGTGTCTAAATCTTCCTAAGGCCAGAGCACAGCATTTCCTGGCACCCTTGGATGGGCTGATGTCACCCTGAGGGCCACACAGCAGCTCTGGAGTCCTCACTGCCAGCTCCTTGTCCAGCTTGGCCAGTTCATATTTTACAATATTATTTTTGAAGGTAAAGTTGAAAAAATAAAAGCGTGTTTGCAGTGTAAAGGCCATTAAAGCATCACTGACTGTCAGGGCTTTGGACAAACAGGTTCTGTGAGTTCTGTGTGTGTGTAAAACTCACATCACTCTGGCTGTTGGTACAACACATTCCAGCTGCAGAATTCCTCTGTTTGATGGGAAGAGGGGAGCACTTGCAGGGGACAGGGTGGGGGCACAGAGCAGCATCAGAACCCCCAGCACCCCTTTGCTCTGGCTTCACCACAGCCTTGCTGACCTAAAGCTGAGTGAAATGGGAGAAGAAACACATCCTCTGGCTTAGAATCAGGAAATGCCTGGGGAAGCAGGAGGAGGGACCCACCCTCAGAGAGGAATGGGTTAAACACAGCCCCCTGGCTGGCAGGGACGGGCCACCAGTGCAGAGCAGTGGGCAGCTGCCCGGCTGCCGTGGGACAGGAGCAGGGCTGGATGCTGACCCTGGCACCAGCACTGGTAAGACAGAGGCAGATGCAGCCACAAACCCATCTCCTGGTGCAGTTCTTCCCTGCCTGGGTGCCGAGCTCATCCCGGGGTGGAGGCAGAGCCTGGCTGATCCAGGGCGGAGCTGTGGGATCCTGTCCCTCAGTGCCCGTTGGCTCAGTGCTGCCAGGCACGAGTAACGTGACTTTTTCAGTCAGTCACACTCATTTCTTGCCCTGTTTATTCCTTCTAAGATTCTCCAAGCCCTTCTGGGAGGTTATGAAGGGCTGGGAGAGCAGACAGGAGCAGTTCCTGCTGTGATTCCCAGCGTTTGAACTCACCCAGCTGCAGATTTTGTCCCAGCCACAGACACTGAGGGGACACCCTGGTGGCACTGGTCTGTCCTGAGCCCCTGTGGCAGCACAAATGGGGAAATGGGCTTTTCTGGAGCCACAAGCAGCTCCTGTCCCAGCCTGGCACCAAGGTGCCAGCTCCTAGAACAGCTTCTGTCCCAGCTAGGATCCCCTGCCAGCAAATCCTGCCTGGCTCACTTAGAGGAACACAGCCAGGCCAGGCTGGACATGAGGCCCACAATGGCTCCAAATTAACTAAAGAAATACCTTCTGCAGGTTGTGGAGAAATCTCCCTTTCATTTTCCTCAGTCTTTTATGGTAACTGGATGAGAAACCCTGCAATGCCACACCAGTGCATGAGCACAGAGCTGTTCTGGGCCCTGTCCCACAGAACAGAGCTAAGGGAGGCAAAAATCACAATTCAGTCAGTCAGGGGCTGACACAGAGCAGCAGCTTTACCAAAGGCTGTTATTCTGCAGTTCATTCAGGGCTGCCTCAGAGCCAGGGCTCAGCATTCCCAGGACTCCCAGTCAAAAGTACAACCAGGCCAGCCCTCACTCAGCTCACTGAGGTGAAACCCAAGTCTGAGCACTCTGACTGTGAGCACGGAGCTCTCATTCTGTGGCCACTTTCCAGCTGATGATTGCAGGACATTCCCACAGGTCTGGGAGTTCTAGTGCCCATCTCACCCAGAAATTTAATTCTATAAATCCAAGGCACTATCTGGGGAAATAAGTGAGAGCTGGGGGAACCCTCAGCAGCTTTTTGAAAGCCTTGCACACTTAGAAACAGATGCAGGCAGGGTTTGATTTCCTGACTTTGATCCTCTCCTCCCATGCCCAGCACAGCACCAGGGCACCTCCGGCCAGGCGCGTGGGTGTCCTAACAAAACACAGGATGCTGTTTTTCCCTTCACAGCCCTGCAGAGCCACACCACACACCGGGCTCCTCAGCTGCCTGCCTGATGATGCAAGGAGTGAATAAGCACGAATAAAGACACAGAAACTGGGTGTTGTTTGTAGAAGTAAGGAGCAGAGCCCTCCACCCAGCGCTGGGGATACCAGAGCTCTTGCACAACTCAGCTCTCAGCCTGCTGCTCCTCGTTTTTATGCATCTCTGTCTCTATGGGCACTTTTTCACCAATTTTCCTTCCTCCCCAGCTGGGGGAGGAAGCAGCTCCCAGCCTGTGAGCAGCAGAGCTGGGATGCCAGAGTGGGATTCCTGCGTCAGGATTTCCCTCACTCTGCACACAATGAGCAGGCCTGTGCTGGCCTGCCAGGGCTGGCTCACTGGGAGCTAATTAGTGGTACTTGGTTCTAAAAATTGGAAGATGATCATTAGCTACAATTGGTTTGAAAGCTTCCAGTTTTGTAGATGTTGAGTAATGAAAACAACCAATGGGCTCCTCTGTGTTTTCATCTGAGAATTCCCCGTGCTGGAGGCTGGGGAGTCACCCTGGAGGGGAGTCTGTCCTGACCGGGGTAGGACCAAGGGAGAAGGGCAGGGGCAGGTGCTGCTGGCTCAGGGACGGGCACCGGGCTCTGTCACACTCCCTGTGCTCAGCACGAGTCCAGACACCCCCTCTGCCACCCCCCTGCCACCCCCGGCTCCCAGCCCAGCTCAGGTGAGCGTTTCTGGCTGGAGTCAGCACAAAGCAGGGTCCGGGCAGCTCCCGAGGGAGGGAGCCCTTTGCAAAACACTCGGTGCTTTCACACGACCTTTGGTGCTCGGGGTGAAAATCGCCTTCATCGCTCCTATCTCAATCTTCAAAAGGAACTGGTGGGCTCCGGGCAAGGAGTCAGGAATGCTCTCACATATTTGGGAGCTCTGCTTTACGCAACCTCCCAGCAACTCGCCTTGGCTGGAAGGGATGAGCGATACTGAGCCAGTCAGCAAAACACCCACCTCGCCGGGCAGGGGTGGGGACTCTGCCCCGGCAGCGTTTCCCTGCACGCAGCCGGCACCTGGACTTCAACCCCGGCAAAGCCAGGACTACCCAAACCTGCACAGGAAAAGCTCCTGGGTCTCTGCCTCCATCCCACCCCCAGACGGAGGAGTCAGGCTCACAGTGCACTCAGGGAGCTGCAGCCAGCGTGGGTCTCACCCTGCGAAACCTAGGATGGGTTTGTGGGAAAGGGAACACCCTAAAATGCAGCAAAATTCATCTTTGTTCTGCTGGGAACATAAAGGTACAACTGAGATGGCTTTTGCTGTTGTAAATTAGGAGTACTGCTGCTGGAGGCACGAGTTAGGTGGCAGTGACTGAGGCTCAGGTGGGTAGCTGTGTTTACCTGGCAGGAAGTTAACCCCAAGCTCAGACTTCCAGAGCACCTCACTGAGGGGTGAGAGGTCCCCAAAACCCCCCAGCTCTGCATGCACACAACACCCCGGGGCTGCCTGCAGCCCTCCCCATCTGGCCTGCACAGCAGAGCCAACTGTCCCCACTGCCAGGGCTCCCCCAGGGCGGAGGCAGAGGGACACCTCTGTCCCCACCTGAGCAGCTCCTGCTTGTCCCCATGGCCGGGCAGGACGGGGTCACCCGGGCCGGGAGGAGCCCTGGAGGCACTCCTGCCCCAGAGCAGGGCCCCCACAGCCCCGGACACAGCAGGGGACAGGGGACCTGCAGCTTTCAGCTGCTGACACTGAGCACTGGGGGATTCCTGGTGTGACTGGTTTTAACTGGAGCTGAAATTCTGCTGCAGGAGGACTCACAGAATCAACAGTGAATCAGAGGCACCCTGCTGAAGAAGGAGTTTGTGATCTGAAGTGAAGGAGTGCTGGAGAGATCCCAAAGGCTGATAAGCCTTCACTTTATCTGTGCTTCATCTTAGAGGCCATCCTCAAACAACACTGAAGTAATCCAAAACTCACCAAGCTGACACATTCCAACATTTCCAAATCCTCTTCCCAGTGTGAGTAGAGCTGCTCTTTCTTCCCCACTCCCAGGACTCAGGTGCATCTTTAGCATGGGCAGGAAAAGCCGAGGATGAAGAAGAGGGAGGAGGAAAAGCCCTGGTTTTCATTGGGCAGAGGATTAATTAGAAAATGCTGGGCTCCCCTTGGCATTTGATTGCCTTCATGGGAAGCAGCTTCAGGCAGTTCTAGCACAGGGTGGAAGGAGTTTGAATATTCGATGTGGGACACGGGAGGAGGGACACAGGGAGAGGCAAAACTGCTTCTGCTCAGAAGTCAGACTGGGCTTTTCTTTTTCACTTAAAATGTCCCCAGCTCTGGGTGACAGAACCCCTCCACCACAGGGCTGTGCCTGGGGCTGCTCGGGGACCCCGGGCAGCGGTGCTGGCACAGCTGGTGCCACAGCTGGGCACGGTGGCTGCACATGGGACAGACCTGGGCCAAAACCATCCTCGAGTCCCTTTGGTGCCTCTGGGGTCACCTCCCTGCCCTGGCTCCTGGGCAGCCCATCCCACCTCCGACTCCAGGGCTGGGGGAAATGGTTCATTGTCAGTCCTTGAGCCTTTATTACTGCGGAATATCCAAAACAACACGACCAACAACACAGTTACAAAAGGAGTTCACGGAGAAATGTGAAGCAGCCTGTGTTTGAAATGCTCTGTGTCCCCATACTGAGTCCAGTATAAAACAACGCATATTTATAACATATAAAATACAAAAGGAACAATACAGAAATGTATAAACAAGGGTTGTGGAGGCCTCCGTGGTATTTACAGTCAGAGATGGGGCAGGGGAGGGTGTTCAACAGGCAGTGTCCATTCAACAGGAGCTGTGACTGCATCTGGGAGAGTCTCTGTGCCAGAGAGGAGCTCAGAGCTGGGCTCAGCCCTGCTGGGAATGCTCTGGAGGCTCTGTGGGAGAGGCCAAGGCCTGGGCTGGCATCAGTCACTGCCAGGGCCACCAGCTCTGCTCTCTGCCCGGGCCTGGCAGTGTCACTTCGTGTGCCCAGCTCTGACACAGCAGCTCAGGCCCGGCGCCAGAAGGGAATAAAATAAAATTAAAAATAATAATAATAATAATAAACTCAAGAGAGCCAAGGTCCACGTTCACAGGATGATCTCACAGCAGTCTGTGGCCCGGCCCCGGGGCTGTGGGGGGTTCAAGTCAAGGCAACAAGAGGGGGCACCGGGCTGAGTTCTGTGGGGTCACAGATGCCAGCTTGGAGAGAAGTCCCAGGAAGTGCTGCCTGCAGCTCTTTAGAGCTCCTTGAGGATGATCTGGAACTTGTTCTCTGCCTCTACCATGTCCAGGAGAAAGGCCATGTGGTTGCTGTAGTGCTGGATGATGTTGTTGTCCATGTTCACCAGGATCCTACAGAGAAAAGGAACGGCTGGATCAGATGCAGCACACTGAAAGCAGTTCACCTTCCCCAGTCTGAGGGGCTCAGCCACTGGTAATTAATTAATTCAATAATTAATTAAAGCCATGGCACAACACAAGGGAAGATCCAGCCGAGCTGCAAATCATCATCTTCTCTGACCTGGAATCAATTCCGTGGAGACAGGAGGAAAAGGAAACATTTCAAGGGTGGATTTAAACCCCAGGCCCTGGGTCAGTGCCAGACGAGAGCCCCTTGTTACTGTAACGGGAATAACGGGGCTTGGCATCACCCCGGGGCTCCCGTGAATCCCTGTGAGACTGTAACTGTTTGGAGGACACAAAGAACAAATCCTCTCTGTGCAGGAAGCACGGCCCCTCCAGGTTCCCACCGGGGTCATTAGCGGGGCAGGAGCGTTAATTGTGCAACGCTCCTCAAGCCAGGATTAAAAACAGCAAGAAGAAAAGCAGAATATCTGACAAATCCAAGAGTTCAACAGGCACAGCCACGGGGCCCTGGTGGGGAACACCTTGAGGGTGCAGGGACTGGCACAGCCCTGGCACAGCTGCCCAGATTTCCCAGGTGGAGGTGGCAGCTCTGCCCTCGTGCTGGGCTGTTGTGGTGAGAGCTGTGCCCAGGGCTCAGGGCTGAGCTGCCTTTGTGCAGCACAAACCAGGCACCAGCACTGGGAGCTCTGTCATGGCACAGTCAGGAATTCAGGGAGATGCTGGGACTCAGGGTCTGGCACTGTCCAGGGTCTGCCCGGTGAACCGGAATGTTCCCAGCTGCATCCCACCCCCAAGCCCTGGATCCCAGCTCTGGCCTCCAACGGGTGCCCCAAAGAGACTCTGTGGGTACCCAAAAGCTTCACCAGCAGAGCTGATCCCTTTATCTCTGGCTGTCTCAGAGCAGGAAGCCAGAGAAGTCACCTGTGCCTCTGTGCTGGGCTCCCATCTGATTTCTCAGCCACAAACGATCCCAGGGAGTGTTGATCAGGGATCTGAGCCCTGCATTGTTTCTCTAGACCAAACCTCACCGAGATCCAAAATTGCTCATTATTGCTCCTGAGTCACCCTGGGACCGAGTTCATCTGCTGAGCTCATCCCCGTGGAAGGGCCATGGCTGGGGCAGGTCCTGCCCTGCTGCCAGGCCAGGCAGCCCCACGGAGCCCCACAGGCTCACAGCAGATGAAGATCTGCCCCTCAAGCTGTAATTACCAGGAGAAGATTGTTTAGGGTGGAGCAATAGGATAAAATTATTGAAAATTAAATGTGGGGGAGCAGGAAGCTGGGCCTGACCCTGCCACCAGCCAGAGTGGAGATATCTTCAATCTCCCCACGCCTCAGAAGGAGCTGCTGGCATGGGTCACGTCCAGCCTTCATTAAACCAGGTGTCAAAATTATTTATTTAATCTCATTTCCAGGCGTGGCCTTTCCTTTTCATGAGAGGCCTCTCTGCTCCTGCACTTTGGGAAGAGCTGGGAGGACACCTGCCTGCTTTCCCTCCCAGCCATCACCAAACAACGCTCGCTGCTTATCAGATCAAGGCAGGAACAAAACCAAAGCCAACCCAAGCCAAGGTGGCCTCTCCCCTGAAGCCACCAGTGCTGGTCTTTTCCTTTGGGGGAGAAAATTCCCATTTCTGGGGCTGATGGATGAGCAGCATCTGACAGCACTGAGGGCCCTGAGCTCAGCACAGGTGGAAGAACTCCTGACAAATTCAGATACTCCCCATGGCCCATCCCTCATCCTGAGCCAGGGACATTCCAGCATTTTTTGGAGAAGCAAACACTGATCCCTCTCTGATAAGTTCTCCATAACCTCAGGCTTTTAGACTGAGACACAAAGGATCACCATTAAACTCCCCAATTCCTCCTTCACCCAACTCCCTTTCCTTGGGAGACTTTACCCTCCAAACAAATATAATACCAACAAGCATTATCCCAAATCTTTAAAGCTCAGAAAGATCTGACTTTTATATGCTCCAAATAGCAGAGCCTGACATGGCTCTACCTTTTATTATCTTGTTAAAATGCTCTTGGAGCCAAAGGCAGGGGCTGGAGAGGACAGGTTTGGAGGCAAAGCATAAAAGCAGATGAGAGATTAGCTTACCCTCTTTTGCACTTTTTGTAGACTTTATAAATGCTTTCTTCAGGAAGCCCATATTTTTCTGAAATCTGTGAGAGAAAACATGGCAAGTCTTTGTACTTGTAAAGTGAAATTCCCATGATAAAAATCAGAGATAACACCCAGCCTGGGTGTTCAGCAGCAAAGGATTCCTCCTCAGTTTTACTCCAGAGAACAAAACCATGACCTGAACATTCTCCTGGGCAAGTTCACTTTTGGTCTTAGGGTGGCAGGAGTTTTGTGGGTTTTTACCAAGCAATTTCCATAAAGGTTTTTGACTCTCTGTGGTGAGGGCTGGGGGAGGGAGAAGATGGCAAAGAATCCTCTGTGCTGACATTTTTCAAACTCCCTATTTTTAAAAGTTTGTAAAACCAACAGAGCTTAAAGTGCAGCCATAAAGCCACCCCAAAACCTGGGAGGTTTATTGTTTGTTTCCTTCCCAGCAGTCTCCAGGGAGGGCTGGGTTATCAGAGATGCTGCTGATAATCACGACAGAAATATCTCCGTGTGCTCCTCAAACACATCCAGGGAATTCCAGCACGAGGCCAGGGAGGGTTTTGGATCCCACATCTCCAGCCTGGAGAATGGAAAAGGTGTTTGACAGTGGAAAATATGAACGTGCTGTCACAAGAGGAGACTCCCATGAGGATGTGGACGGGGCAGGAGGTGTGATCCTCCCTCTGCAGCACCAACACCGCCCATGCCAGGAGCTGCTGGGAGAACTCAGCTCCTGCTCCCACTTTCCATTCCCAAGGGAGAGCAGGCGGGAGAGATGAGCAGCCCATACCCAGCTCCCTGCTCACCAACCCCATTCCCTTTTATCTGCAGTTTGTTCATTCCCCTCTGGGGACACTTACAGCTGTCCTGAGGCCCTGCAGATCCGGGGTCTTCAGCATGAGAGCATCAAACACCTCCTCTGCCTCCCTGCGCACGTACAGCAGCACTGCAAGGGAACAGGGCAGCACTGGTCAGGGCCTTCCCAGTGTTCCCACAGCCACGTGGCCTCAAGGGATTCAGGATCCCAGGGGTTTACCTCTCTGGGGGTCTTCATCCTTGGTTTGCTTTGGAGGGATCGGGTCGAACTCGTCGGTGAAGGAGGCCCCGCTCCGCTTTAGGGGCAGCCTGGGCCAGGGAACACAACACTCTCAGGAGGACAGAGCAGCAAGAGCAAATAAACCAATTCCAGCTCCTGAACTTCTGACTGAACAACCAGTTACTCCAACATCCATCCAGCAATTAAGTATTGGTTTGTAATTACAGCAGCAGAGTTGTAACTTCCTGCCTAAAGCACACGGGGAGCTCAGGGAGGGCCCACAGGGGGTTTGGGGTCACACAGAACCCAAAAGCCTTCTGCACCCTCATGGCACTGCTTCCCCACTGGTATCCCAGTCTCCCCCAGGCTGGGGGAGATTCTGCTTTTCAAGTGTGATTCCACTTCATTCCAGTTTATTTTACAACCTCTGGGTATTTGAGCCCTCCAGTGACAATTGTGACCTTTTATTTTCCCTTTCTTGTCCCCATGAGAACAAGAGGACAATCAGGGAGCAGCTCATGTTGGAGTGACTCCGACAGGGACAGAAATGTGTCCGTGTTTCTGCAGCCCTGAGTCCCTTCCAGGCCAAAGTGTAACTCCTATTCTGGCTCTCAGGGCATCAGGGAGACACTGAGCTGTGTTATCCTGCCCCTGGGGGTATCAACAGCCCTGACATTCCCAAAGGAAGAGAGCAGCTGATGGATGGGAAATAAACACTGCTGCATCCTCACCTGTTTGCAGAGTTGGGAACAGCAGGAGGGAGCACCTGGAATGCAAAGGAAATGGATCTGTGAGCGTGCACAGCATCACCGTGGGGGAGACAACTTGGGCACACTTTAAACATGCTTTCCCTCCTCCTGACCCATCAGTTTTCCCACACAATTAAACCCAGACATCTGTTTCTCAGAGTAAATGAAATTTCATATAAAGAACTTCTCCAGATTGCCTGTTCTTGACAAACTGAGGCAGTGGTTTCTGAGGCAGGGAATGCTGAGGAGCTCTGAAGGACACTGGACAGAGGACAGTGGGGGGATGTCCCCCCCACACAGGGACTGAGATGGTCACATTTTGCTATCATTTATTTTCTACTGATATTTTTGCTACCACTGCAGCCCTCTGGGGAAGCTGCAGGCGTGTGAAGCACAGGAATACCTGGCTGGAGGGAGCCTGGAAAGCTTCTCACCCATCACTGCTGCGTGACGGGGCCACTCCTGACTTGGAGTTCACCTCGTTCCCACAAGGAGCTGAGCTGTGGTTTGGGTGTTTTCCAGAACACAGCTGCTGTGGGGGGAATGCTCAGCCTGGGAAGGAGGGGGTGACAGGCTGGCCGTGTCTGGGGACTCACCGAGCCACACCTCTGCGGGTTGGAGAAGTGCACGTTGGGGATGAACAGCACCGGCTGCGTCTCCAGGTCGCTCTCCGGCCGCAGGAACGTGATCTCATTCCCTCTGAAGCCAGAGAGCAAACAGCCTTTCAGACCTACAGATGGAGAGTCCAGTTCATCTCAGCTCCCACGGCTCCGCGACGGGGGAGCCCCTTCCCAAGGCTCCCAGCAGAAGTGCTGGGAACAGGACAGGAGCCTGCAGCACCTCCAGGGCGGCCCAGGAGGGCCCAGAAGGATGCCCAGAGGTTGGTCAGTGTTCAGAAAGGGCTTTGGGACACTGGGAAGGAGCCCAGCGAGGGCCTGACTGCCAGGCTGCTGCTTCCCAAGGGTGCTGAGGGCAGCAGGCTCGGGAACAGCCAGGTCCATGGAAGTTGAGGGACAGGGATTTCAACACGGAGCAGGGAACACACACAGGCACTGACCATTGTTGTTGGAGTCCAGGCATTTTCCTTTCCTTCGGAACTGTTTCCTTTCATCATCCCTCATTTTCCTCTCTGCTCCCTGTGGGAAGAGCCAGCAAAATTTAGGGCATTGACAGTTCCAACATCGGCAAGAGAGGGCTCAGTGGCCACCCCTGGGATGTGACACATTAAGGTGAAGGCAGCCTTAACTCAGGTCACCTCAGGGACCTTCTACAGCCCAGCCAGGACTCTCTGACACTCAGAAGTTAGAAAAACAAAAATAAAATTTGCTCTTAGAAATGAAACACACAGACAAAAATAGCTGTGAGAAATTTTTCCATGGGAAGATATCTGAGACTGGGGAAGAACCTCCAAGGAAATTCTCATCTCTTTTGATATTTAACAACTGGTCAAAAACAGAGAGAGCCAAAAATAAAGAGTTTATTGTGAGGCACAGTCACAGGTCTGGGCTGTTCCAGGCTCTCACAGCCTTTCTGGTTTTATTCCTGGGGCCTCTGACCAGTTGTTGGTTTTTAACTGGTGGGAAAGGAGTGCTGCACCTTGTCACAGAAGATCTTGATCTGGCAGACAGCCCGATGCACCAGCTGGCTGCTGCCACTGCCGCAGTCGTAGGTGTCGATCTGCAGGTTCAGGGGGACACCCTTCACTCCCTTCTGCGAGGAGAAGTCCGTGCTCAGGCAGTTCACCCCAATAAACACCTGCAAACAGGAGCAGGGGTGGTTGGTGCTGGGAACCTCCTCCCCAGCCAGCAGTGGGAGCAGAGGGCAGGGACAGAAGCAGCTGCTGAGGCTCCTTCCAGCCCTCCCAGGGCCAGCCTGGCAGGGCAGCAGTCGGTTTCCCACCTGAGCCTCTCCCCCCACACCTATTCCAGCTCTTTAACTCAGCCTCTCCACTCCCAAAATCCCGCCTGGGGATGTTCTTGCTGATACTTCTGATCTTTCATTTGAACAAGGGACCCTCAGACAGCGAAGCCCTGCAGGGAGGGAGGAGGGCAAGGCTGCAGCCTCAGGAATTGCACAGCAGTGCTGCTGCTTAAATAAATATTCATCACACACTGGGCTCTCTTATCACCAGGAGGGAGTTCTCTCCAGTGGGAACTCTGGAAGAAAAGCTGAGCACAGCTATAATCCAAATTGTGTCTCCAAACTGCCAATTCACTGGTGTGACCTTGGAATTCCCCCGGACCCTGGGGACAGATTTGCAGCTGGGGAAGCTCCCAGAGCTCCCTCAGCTGAGGATTTCATTCCTGAAACCTGGTGTCAGCTCGAGTCAGTTCGTAGGAAAGAAAACCACTTCACTGTGGGGTGAAGTTCAGTTGGAAGGAGAGAAGTAACAGGTGCCATGGCCAACCCAAACACCCAAACACCCAAACACCTGACCCCTCCTGTTCCCAGCCCCTGACCCCTCCTGTCTCACTCCCAGCCCTCGCAGCTCTCTGAAGTCTCACCTCTGCCTGCCCCAGGCCAGTGCATGAGCAGAGTTTCTGCTAAGAGTTAAATCCAGTTTTGCTGAGGTGCCCCCAGGGCTTGCCACATACCTGACATATTTCCATTTCTGACAGCTTTGCCTTGAAGACATTTGTTAACCTCTTGGGTTGTAAAAGACCCAGGTTGCCTTTGGGCTTATTGAGATCCCAAAGCCAGGCAGGGTTTTCCCAAGCTTCAGAGACTTGGGCTATTTATGCTTTTCTTTTTTTTCTTTGTTTCTTCATCTGTTTTTCAATCCCCACCAGACACAAAGTGTTAATGAGAGACTGAGGAGATGCAGGAGAGACAGCAGAGCTGCAAAGACCTTGCTGCAATAAACTTCACAGGTTTTAAGGTGAAAAGGGATCTTGAGACCTGCCTGGCTCCCTTCCACATCCCACAAGGCACAGAAGGGTGGTCAGTCATGTCTGCACCAACCTGCCTGCAAAGGGGGCTCTTTGTTCCCTGGGCTGGGGGTTATTTAAACAGGCTCAGCTACATGTGAGCAGAGCCCTGAACTGCTGCAAACCCCTTTCTTCAGAGTTATCCATCAGCACTAAGAAAACATCCCTGAGCCAGTCTGGGCTGTACCCAGAGTGTTTATTAGCTCATGGCAGTGCTTAAACACACAGGGAGGCACGGTGTCCTGCTGCTGTCCTGCCAGGCAAACACTGCCTGGGGCCGCTGCAGTGGCAGGGTTTCATCTGAAACTCCCCCGTGTCCCAGCTGAGCAGTGTCTGGGCCATCAGGAAGGAGCTGCAGTTTTGCTGAGGACCCTTCCCAGCTCCCCTCCAGGGGCAGTTTGTACCTTGGCCTCCTCGTGGATGTTCCACACGAAGGACAGGGCGTTGTAGGCCAGCTCCTCGATGTTCTGCACCGTGTTGAAGTTCTCCTTGCAGTCAGCTGGAAGGCAGGGGAGGAGCAGTTCATACTGGGGCTGAAACTGGTGACATTCCCGAGGCTCCCCACCCCCAAATCCTGCCCCTGGCTGACCCCCAGGCCAAGAGAAGCCCTGGGATGCACTGAAGTGGAGGCAGAAGCTCCCCAGCCCCCCAGGCGTGGCAGCCCCTCGTACCCACGTCGATGACCCTCTGCTTGGCCGTGGGCTGCCGGGAGTGCCAGTGCTTCCAGAACTTCAGCTGCTCCGTGGGGATCTTCTCGTTGTCAAACACAATCATCACCACGCTCTGCAACACAGCCAGCACAGCCCAGCTCAGCACAGAGCAGGAGCAGTGCCCTCCTCACCCTTCCCTCCCTCCTGCACCGCCCTCAGGGCCACGTGAAACACGACATTTTGTAGCTGGGGAAGCTGAGGAGGGCAAGGGAAGGGATTTGGGCACGTTCATCTCAGGGGTGGCTCCGAGGCCTGGCCACACATCCCAGGAGCAAGATGGGGACCCTGTCCCTGGCTCAGAGCTCTTCCCAGCATGGCCCCCAGCCGGCCCTTTGTGCACCCCTGAGCCCCTGTGGCAGGTTCCAGCTGCCACGGAGGCCCTGCAGGGCAGCAGAGGATTATCCTGGGGGACTGAAGCCATCCCATTCGTCACTTTAAGCCGACATGAGCCACAAAGCCATCACTGCTCAGGTTCAGCTCTGTTCCCAGCCCCAGGATGTCCCATTCCAGCGTGTGTCAGCAGAGCTGTCAGTCTCTGTCTCTTACCTTCACTTTATTTGAGGACAAGTGCAAACATTTGCTGTCTCCAGCTGTCCTCAGCGTGATGGGGTAGAACTGTCCTTTGTTGAGGTAGGCCATGGGAGAGTCCCCAGATTTGATGTGAATGGCTTTGGGTGACCCCAGAGTGTATTCAAAGTCACTTGTATGGAACAAAGAGAGAAGGATGAATAAGCACACGCTGCTCTTTCACTGCAAAAGCAAAACAGAGCCCCAGGAGCCTCCACCCCACGGGTTACAGGCTCCAGTTTCTGCTCCATTCCCCTCCTCACACACCCTGACACAGCACAGCACATTCTGATCCTCCCCAACACCTTGGGGAACAGCACTGCTCCAACAGCCTCCTTTCACCCCTTGGTTTTGGCTTCAAAACCCCTGGATGTGACTGCAGCCAGTACTTTTGTGTGGATGGCAACAGAACCAAACACACAAAACCAGGTACCTGTGATGAGACTTTTACAACATCCTAAACTCAGGCTCCTGCCTCAGTGTCCATTCCCACAACTGGCTGAGCCAGGAAGACTCTCCCCAAATGGTCCTGTAGAAGAGGGACCTGCAGGACACCGACACCTGCATGGTTATGCAGAGCTGGGCTCAGCAGCTCAGCTCGTGGGACTCTCAGTGTGGTGGGCAGCACCTTCAGTCCTTACAGGAACGCTTTGTAGTGTCACACAGAGAAGGTGTCACTGCTGGCAGGGGAATTCGAAAGAAGAGCCTGAATTCAGAAGCTCTGGGCCCTTCACCAGCACCTGTGAGCACTGAAACCACGAGGCCACAGCTGGTTTCTGCTGTGAGGAATCCGTGCAAGCCACCACCTGTACAGGAGCCTTCACTCAGACCCTTCAAGTGCCCTGTTTAGTCACCAGCCCATCTTCTTCCTGCTCCACCTCCTGTGATGCCATCTCTGAAGATGGGCTTGGCAGCTCCTCTTATCTGGAGCCAGGAGAGCCAGAGAACTTCAGTGCACAAATAAACAGTGAGCAGAGAGCCTCTGGCTCGGGGAGACGCTGCTGTCTGTGTGAACATCCCCACATCTGACAGCTGAGTCACCCAGTCAGCTGACTCAGGAGGCAAATAAAAAGTGGGAGGTGAAATAATGTTACCTGCTGGGAGGTTTGATTTGGTATCTGGAGCAGGAAAGCTCTGCCTGGCAGAGGGGTGGAAAGGAGGAAGAAATCCCTCTCATGTTTTAGGAATGAGAGGCAGTGGCACCCTCTAAAATCAAGGCTGACTAACAGTGCTAAGGGAGAACCCAAACCTTAGATTAGGGGAGGCTGATTATCACCCTCATGCACTGCCAGCCTCCTTTTCTCTGTCATTTACCCCATTCCAAGGGGCCTGTGGGAAGATGGTGCAGCCACCTGGACCCCTCAGGGTGCCCATGAGATGTGAGAGCAGCTGGCCCTGGATTTACCCCAGTCTGGGCACAGAACAATCCCTGCTCTGGGTCTAACAGCTCATGGAGCAGCAGCACCTTGCTCTGAAAACACCAAGGAGACACAGCTGGTCTCTGCAAAAGCTCTGGATCTGTAATTGGCACTGGTCACTGCCCAGGCTGCACTGGGGAGGGGAAAGGGGTGCAGCCTTTCCCCAGGAAAGAGACAGAGCCAAGAGTTCCCTGGATCGCTGTTACCTCTTCACTCCGTCCGCGGGGTAGCTCTCGGGGCAGGGTGGCTCTGGCTGGGGTTTGAGGATGTCACTGAAGAGCAGCGTCTGCACACAAGAGGCAACACGGGTCAGAACTGGGATCTCTCACTGCTTTGTCCATCCACCTCCCCAGACACCACAGCAGATCAAACACGGACCCTCATTACTTCCAAAATCAACATAAACCCCCCCAAAATCCAACGGGAACAGCACCAAGCTTTCAGCACAAAAGCAAAGCTCCCAGTGCCCCCCCATGAAGCCCCCAGCCCAGACAGCCCCAGGCTCTGACCTCCTGGGGGTCCTCCTTGAAGGTGCTGTCGGGCTGCCAGCGCTGCTGCGCCGGGGCCATGGGCAGGCTCTCGAACAGGGAGTTCAGGGAGCTGCTGTCGTACACGTCCCCCGGGGGCACCAGGAAATTGTCTGGGGTGGCTTCCAGCTTGCTGGTGCCTGGAGGGAGCAGGGCTGGCTTGTGAGGGGCAGGGACACCTTCGAGACTGAGGCCGTTCTTCTTGGGAGGCTCGCAGAACTCCTGGGTCATGGAGACGTTTTCTGACAGGAGCTTCATGAGATGGGCTGAGCCATCGAAGGAGGGGATCTCGGGCTCGTAATCCATCCCGTGGCAGTGCCTGCTGGAGAGAGGTCCTGTCTCAGGGCCGGGCAGAGCGGGGCACCCCCAGCACGGCGTCACTGCCAGAAGTGCCTCGATGTGCACTGCTGGCCTGGCTGCCAGGTGACCTTGAGTCAGCCCTGCACAGCTCCTGCTGGGCCCGGGACAGCTGACAGGCCCCTGGGGGATCTCCACCCACAGCTCTCAGTGCAGCCAGCAAGAGCCAGAGGTGCTCAGCAGATAAGGGATGATCACAGGGAGTCAGAGAAGATGGTTTGGACGTGGTTTGGGGCTGCACATCCAGGGCCTGCATCCACTATTCCTTTATTCAGGCCATCAAGCAGAGCAGCAGGGACGGTAAGGAAGGTAACTGCTGTGTAGGCTGTCCATCACAAGTCTGAAGGTTGAATTTTTATACCTTTTTTTTTAAGGAAAAACAATTCTTGTACAAATTCACAAACTCCAGCAGCTTAGGAAGCAAAAACCAAAACCAGCTTAACTCAGTTTACTTCTGAAGGAGTGAAGTATCACTTGAGGTCTATTCTGTCAAGTGGTTAAAAACTGACAGTGCCAAAGCACACAGCATCCAGGAAGGGGAACTGAACTCACAGCGGCAAATGAGCCATTAATTTAATAGTTAATTATCTGAAAACCTCAAAGGACAAATGGGAGTCACTGGAAGAGAATCCTGGGAGAGTGGAACAGAAACCCTCATCAGCCCAGGGAATGAAAGAGGATTTGGCCATTCCCTTCTTGGGCCAGTGCTCAATCCTTTTGCCCTTTGCAATTGTCACAAAGTAGGAAATGAAGGCAATTTCTTCAGCTGCTGCAAATCAGCACAACCCCTGCGAGCATGGCCAGACAGATGCTCGGGTCTGGAAATGGGTGTAGCTCCATTTATACCTGCTTGGGACCTGGCCTAAAGAATTTTAATGTGTGTCTCAGGGTTAATGAGCTGCACTGTTGCTGGTAATAACACCGTGCTTTGATGTCTATTTTCTGCAAGCTCAGAGCCCCATCCTGCATTTCAGCAGCTGCAGGAGAGTGAGGCAGCCCCAGAGAGCAGGAACTGAAGCCAACCTCTTTCCCAGTTCATTGCGTGCCATCATCCCAGCTGGGAGAATCCTCTTCTCCTTCGGGACCTAGGACAAGGCAGAGCAAAGAGTTTGTTTATTATTACATTTTATTAATGGAAAAACAGAGCAGAATTAGCCCTGTCTGTGAGCAGGTGAAGCCTCACAGATAAAACCCTGTGTGAATAACAAACAGCAGAGCTGGGCTCTCCCCTGGGCTGCTGCTGGGTTCCCAAATAACCCTGGGCAAGCCACAGCAGCTTGTTCTGGGCAGGACCTTAAAAGCACCCAAGTGAGTGGAAACATCATTCCTGTTACTTCCAATCAGGGATAAATCAGAGCCACATTTCTCAGAGCTCCATCCTGCAGCAGCACTGGGAGAATAAAACTGGTGGGGTCTGCAAGGCTGTTCCAGCCCAACAGCCCTCAAAGCACTGCTGCTCCTTAGGGGCAAAAAACCCAGGCTCAAGGCACCTGGGTTCAGTTTTTCCACACGTTCTGGATTCCCTCAAAATGCTGCTTTGTGCCTCAGTTTACCACTGGGGATACTGGTGGCACTGTGTGGTGGTGGGAGGGTGTTGGATAAACAACTGGGGGGGCTCAGTAGAGGGGTCTCCTCCTAAGGTGGCACAAATTCCACACATTTTACCCCTATTTTACCCCTATCTTGCCCCCAGCCCAGGGGCACCCACCATGTAGTAGTCGTAGAGGAGGCTGAGGGCGGCCACGCTGTCGTCGTCCCCGTTCACCCTCATCATGGCCTTGGTGGCTGCAGTCAGGGGGTTCTCCAGGTAGGTTTTCCAGGCTTCATCTTCGCTGGTGTAGGGGAATTTCTGGAAGTTCATGGTGTCATTCTTCATCAGACGCACGGACCTAAAACTGAGCCGCACGGGGGAAACCGGGAATGAGGGAGGAGCACTTCCCACAGGTTTCCACGAACACAAGAAGGGCTTCCCAAAGGCTCTGTGGAGTGCAAGAGGGATGTTCTCCTGGTCCTGAGCTCCAAGAGCCTTTGGGATCACCACCTCTGCTGCTGTAGCTGGGTACAAAACCAGGCCAGAGCCTCACCAGGGGCAGCTCTGCTCCCTCTCCTGCCCAGGGAGGCAAAACCCATCAGCTGCTCCTTCCCCCTGCAGTCACATCCTGTGCTGTCACAGGGTGCTGGGCAGGAAAAAGGGATCAGGAAACAATTTTCCCTTGGATGTGGAGCTCCAGGCCAGCGCAGCCCACAATCAGACACAGTCCCTCAGTGCCCAGATGAAACCAAACCTCATCATTTTCCTTTGCTGCAGTTCATGGTTTTTCAGTGTAGTTCCAATCCAGATTATTTTTTCCCAATCATTTGTAGATGATTTTACTCAGAGGGAAGCAGACAGGCTGATCACAGCCCCCTCCCTTCCACTAAAAAATTCCTGACTGAGGTGAGGCTCGTGGGACTACGTGAGAAGGAACACACCAAAATAATGCCCTGCCTGTCCTCTCTTCTGGCACTTTCTCCAGGTCTCTCCATCTTATGTTAATAAACTGTCAGACACTTAATTACCCAAACATTGGTCATCTTTCCTTTTCCTCCAGCAAACCCTGCCAGCAGCCAGCCCAGCAGGGCCTCCCTGCATTCCCTGGGTGCTCCGTGCTCAGAGGTTGGAATCCTGGAATCCTGGAATCGTTGAGGTTGGAAAAGACCCCAAATCGCTCCAAATCCAGCCTTGGACCGAATCCCACCACGAACACAGAGGCTGAGCCAGTGGCCCTGCTCCTGTCACACCTCCCTGTCACCTGCACGTGGTGTCATCACCACAGCTCCCACCACTCACCATAAAATAACAACTCTGGAAATCAATTCCTCTTTCCTCAAAGCAGAAATGTCCAGGAAGGGCAAGATTGGGTTTTATTAGCAGAAAAGATTTTAAAAATTTCTTTAAATCTCCCAAGTTGCCAAGAGCTGACTGGAGTTACACCACGACATCACCTGCTGAGGTTTTTTTCATAGAAAGGCAAAGAAAATCTACAGGAATCACAGCAATGAGCGCTACAATTCAATGGCATTTTCACAAGGAATATGTTGTTTCCATTAAGCCACTCTCCAGGAGTTTATAGTAAGTCCTGGTCTAGACTTTTAAGTGAATCATTCTGAGAACAATAATTCCTCTTGGAAGGAACCTGGCATCCCTGAAACTCCCTGAAAGGTTGCTCTGTCACCAGGCACTGCCACCCTGCATCAAACACACTTTGAGCCACGCAGGGAGGGCTGTGGGATGCTCCTGGATCAGCCTCCAGAGCTCTCCTTGACTCACATTCCTGCTCTGGTGCCTCCCCTGCCTAACAAAACAAATTACAGCACAGAATTCGTTTGGAGTTCAGGAATTACAGCTGATTTTTTTTCCATGATGCCACCAAGGGCTGCCTCTGCTGTCCTGGTCACCTTTTCCTTAAGGAATACTTTGCTTTTCCCTCCACGCCCGAGCTGCAGGCGCTGTGCCAGCCCTGCCCGAGGCTCCCCATTGCCGCTGCTCTCCGTGCCCACGGGGCAGCGGAGCGGGGCTGGCACCGGCTCCCACCGCAGCCCGGGACCGCGGGGACGCCGAGCCCGCTCCTCTCCCCTCCGCCTCGCCCCAGCCCCGCTCCCACCCCGCGCCTGAAAGCGCAGCAGGTCTTGGGGCAGTTTCGTTGTTTTTAGCGTTTCTCACGCAGCCCTTCATCCCTCCCTCCCTCCCTCCCTCGCTCCGTCCGTGCCGCCGTCTCCGAGCAGGGCGATGGGAATGACTCAGATTTCAGGGCTCGGTGCGGGGCTGTTCGGTCCTGCCTGGACAGGAATCCTCAATCCCATCTTCTCCAGGGAGAATAGGCAGCAGCAGAGCTCGAGCTCAGGGTGAGACTCGGCCCCTATCCCTTGGAATCAGCAGAGAGAAACACACCGCGGCAGGCTGGAGCAACAAAAAGCACAGATGGAGCTTTAAAAAGCACAGATGTTACGAGGAGAAATGCTTTGGAGCTTTATTCTCCCTCAACTAAAGCACTCCCTGTGTGATTCCCTCCTGCTTCCCTGCCTCTCACCTCTGCTGGGAGAAACCATGGAAAAAGGCACAACGGGAAACCTGCCCTGCCCTCGGCCTGGCAGAAAAAGCTTCAGGCAGGACCCTGAGGTGCTCAGAACCTGCAGAAAGTCAGAGCAGCTCCTCCATGTTCTGGGAACTGCACTGGTCCCAGTGAGCCTGGGATTCACCCAGCTGAGGACTGGCACAAGTGAGAGGACTTGCACCTTTATTCCACCTTGTTTCTGTTCCAGAGTCCACAGGATCCCTGGCAGGCACTGGGATGTGTGACTGGAGCCACGAGCATCCCCTCAGAGCCCACCTGCAGGGGAGTGAGGGAACATCCACCCCATTTACTCATCCAGAGAGCCCAGCCCCGCTCTGACCCCGTTGCAGAAGGTCACCAGGGCTACCCAGGACCTGAGGAGAGAGGGTGACTTGAGGAGATAAACAGATGTGGTCTCAGGCACCTTTTTGCCATCAGGACCTACAGGACACTGTCTGTCAGTTTGCTCCCACTCCAGATCCCATCAGCAACCCCTGCGAAGCTGCAGGAGAGAGATCCAAATCCACATCCAAACACACCTGAACTTTACTTTCCTCGCTGCCTGTGATGCCCCCTGCACGTGGCCGGGCCGTGTTTGCCCATTCCAAGCTCTCCAAAGCCAGAGCTCCTTTCCCAGGCCAGGGAAATGCAAACACGGGACCAGCAGCCTCCCCTCTGTGCACACTCAGTGCTGCAGCCTCGGGCCACGAGCAGAGCAGGATTTGGGGAAGGGAGCAGCTCTGTTTCCAAGCAGTGGGGAGTGTGACACAAGGTGATCCCAGCCCCTTTCCCGCTCCAGCCCACCCCACCCCTGTTTCCCTGATTTCTCCTGGTGATGAACAAACACTCAGGGCCATGCTGGAACAGGAGAAGGTGCCCAAAAGGTCTGGGTGGGGACATCAGCCAAGCAGGAAAGAACCCTTGTATTCCCTCTGCCCTTGCTGGGCTTCTGTGGGAGCCTTTGCCGGCCTTTGAGCTTTGTGCTGCTCTTTGTTCTCTCCCCTACAACTGATTAAGCCTCCAACCCAAATATTGGCCATGCCAGGTGCTGGTGGCTGCAGAGCAGCAGCACTTTGTCAGAGCAGCAGGAATTCAGAGCCAGAGCAGAGACCCCAGCCCTGAGGAGCTCAGGGATGCCCCAGGCAGCTCCTGTGGGGTTTCATCACTCTGGGTCTGGGCATTGCACTCTCCTCCCTCTTGAAATGTTCCCCAAGTTCTTGTCAGAAATCCAGGGAAGGATCAGCACTGCCCTGGAGAGGGCAAGGCCAGCAGCTGCTTTCTGGGGCAGAGATTTTAGCCCGTAAACCCTTGTCAGGAAGAACAGCATCCCACAGAGTGGCCTCATTACGGAAGCCAAACCTCTCAGCTAAGTCCTGATTTTGTAATTTCTTTGCAGGTTTAATAAACAAGCACACCTGAGGATGAGGTGACAGCACAGCCAGCAGTGAGTGCACTGTCACCGGCCCACTCACCGAGCCAGGCAAAAATCCAAACAGAGACAGAACCAGGAAAAAAAAAACCACAGAAAGAAACACAACAAAGACAGACTAACGATGAAGAACACAGCCGGGGTGCCAAGCACAACACGGTGTCACTCCCCAGGCCCGGGAGACCTGAATCCATCTCCTGGCCCCTGACCTGCACTGCCCACGGGACTGGCACGTGTCCTCGGGCAGCTGGGTGACAACGTGCCCTCTGTCACCGGCGCTGGCCAGGGGCATTTCAGCAGCACCCTCAGCCCGGGGTTAACTCAGCTCAGCCACCTGAAGATTCCCAGCAGTGCCTCAGCCACAGGCAGAGCAGGAGCTCCTCTGTTCCCGGACTGTGTGGCACAGGTGGGATCCAGGTCTGCCATCCCACCCGGCCTGGGCCCTGCACAGCGCTGGGCACCCCGAGGGAACGTGCCGTGGCTGGGATGGGAAGGAAAGGGGCCATGAAGATCTTTGGGAAGTGGCTCCTGATCCCCAAAGGGGCTCAGTGGATGCCAGTGGAGCTCAGTGGTGAGTCCCTGGCGGGATGGGGTGGGGTGGGGCAGGGTGGGCACTGCATCCCCCACCCCAGCCCTGCAGCAGATCCAGCTGGAAAGCTCTGCAGGCTGAACCCCTGGTGGAGCCAGACAAACCTCCCAGGGGCAGGTGCTGCCTGGGGAATGTGCAGGGGTTCTCCTACAGCTCTTTAGGACCAGAAACCCCAAAGCAGCTCAATATTCATCCCTTCTCACACCAGCCTAACTCCTGCTTTTGCAGCTCTGTATTATCACAGCAGGGCCCGAGGCCAGGGACTGACACTAAAACGCCTCATCCTGGGCTGCTCAGCAAAGGGGAGAGACCAGAGCCAGCCCTGAACCTCTGCTGTAAATCTCGGCAGCACTGGGGGGGTTCCTGCCCCTGCAGGGCTCCTGAGGCAGCCCAGGCTGGGGTGTCTGGGGGACTCCGGCCGGGACTGAGCTTTACCCGATAACATCACCCTGGAGGGATCCACCCACCCCGTCCCATTGCACAAACGAGTCCTGCTTTAGTGCCTCCCCTGCCTAACAAAACAAATTACAGCACAGAGTCCCTTGGCAGTTCAGGAATTACGGCTGATTTTTCCCAGAAGCAGTTTCTGATGTCAGATGGTTCCATTTTGGGGTGTCCTGAGTTTCAGGGATATCTGACTCCAAAGGGAGACACAAAACCAGGCCCTGAGCATCTGCTCCCACCTGGAACTTCTGAAATATTGCTGTGAACTTCACCCTCATTCCTATTTTCATTGTGGACAGATAAAGAACTTTATGTACAGTTATTCCTGGACACAAACCTTTGCCTCACCAACACATCACACTTTGCACTGAAGCTCCCAGTCCTTCACCCACCAAAAGGAATATTACACAGGTAATTCTCTAACTCCAACGGCTATGACTTTTAAATAAAATAAAATTTCAAAAAATCATGGTTTTACAAGACTTGGATTAAAAACCCACCAGTGGTAGCCATAACACACAAACTTCTGCAACAGAATTTGTTTCTTTTTTAGTGCTCTTCAGGTAATGGGGTTTTTTTAAAGCCAGGAATCAGCTGTTATGGGTTATCTGTGCTGAGAACTGAGCCCAGGTTTACTCAGGGTTCTCTGCTCCCCTCGGCACACCCCAGCAGAGGCTGCTGCCGTGGCACAGTAGAGATGTCACATTTCTGAGGAAGCAGTGGGACAAGGAGAGCAGAGACTGGAGGTTTCAGCCTCAGAGCTCTGTGCTCAGGCTCAGGACAGTTGGGTCCCCCCACTCCAGGCTGGGATGTGCTGATCTCTCCCCACTGCCTGAGTTCAGCCAGAGCTCACACCTGGCACGGGGTTTGTGCCCTGCTGAAGGTGGGAGAGGTGGCTGCTGTTGCCCAAGAGGCTCCAGGAAGCTGTGCCAGGGCAGGACACTTGACAGGAGCCTCACATGGAGCAGCTGCTCCCTGCCCTGTCCCTGTTCCTTGCTCTGCCAGCAGCTCTTCCTCCCTCAGCTGCACCACGGACCCTGCAGAGCTGCTGAGGCACAGCCAGGGTGGGCTCTCCCCCTGCGGTTTTCCCTCTCTCTTCCCATCCTGGAGGGACTTTTCCCCTGGACCAATCTCAGCTGCCCAGGTCTCCTACAAGGTGCCCTCTGCCCGTGCCCTCCCCGTGCTCTGATTCAGAGCAGGGCCCAGGGGCAGCAGCCTTTTGCTTTGCTGTTTCACATAAAAAACCAACCCCAGCACAATGTGCTTCAAACGATGTTTTTGCCAAACAAACCTGATTCATCCCATCGTGGGCACAGCCCTACAAAACCAGGCCTTTCTGCAGAGCTCAGACTGCCAAGGCAGGGGGATGACAAGAAAGCAGCAGTGGACAGAGCAGGAGGCTCTGGGTCAGTGCCAGCTGCTCTGGTGCTCTCAGCACTGGTGGTAGGGACACGCTGGGGACAGGGACGGGTTTGGGATCAGCCTCATCCCCCCAAAATCAGAGCTACAGCCAGAGCAGCACTGACAGCTAAAGGGACAAGAAATGGACCACCACAGAACCCTGGAGGGGTTTGGGTTGGGAGGGACCATCCCGTGCCACCCCTGCCATGGGCAGGGACACCTCCCACTGTCCCAGGCTGCTCCCAGCCCCGTCCAGCCTGGCCTTGGGCACTGCCAGGGATCCAGGGGCAGCCACAGCTGCTCTGGGCACCCTGTGCCAGGGCCTCCCCACCCTCACAGGGAGGAATTCCTTCCCAACATCCCATCTAACCCTACTCTCTTCCACATTTCTTATCTCCCAAGCCTTGGAAACTTGGCTGTGAGCAATGGAATATAATCATGTGTTCAATAATGAGTTCCACTGATTAACATTTTTCAGCTGTTGCCTTTTTCCTCCTTGAGCACACACAACTCCAGGCTCCCCGTCCCTGCCAATCAGCTGATCCTAAGGGCTGGCAGGTGCAATCCAAGCCCAAGTGCATTTTTGGATGAATACTTTACACTGATCAACAATTCAAACCCCAGCGGGAACGAAGCAGGAGCAGATCCTCCTCACAGGAACGGTCTTTATTCTGCAAATTTCCCTGGAATCATTCCCTTGGACCAATCAGCCGAAAATGTGACCCAAAGCATCAAAGCAGAGATACTGTGCAAATGTTGATTCACCCCTGCTTTGAGTCTGGAGTTTATTCAGAGGGCTTTTACTCCTTTGTTGGGAATTGCATAGCAGTTATTTGATTGTTGTTTCTTTAAATTACAAATCTCTCTTTCTCTTTACATAACTTAAAAAAAAAAAATAAAACTCCAAGCCAGCCTCCCTCGCTCCAGCACGGTTATCCCTTGTGTGCTTTGCTGCCAGGATTTTATAAAAGGGCTTTAACTTTTCATTCACCAGGAGCATAACTCAAGTTTTAATAACACACCTTATGCATGACAAAAATTTGCTTCTGGCGATCATGGTTTCGACCACAAAACCACAACTGGGAGTAACTCCTGGTTAACTCCTTCCAGCCCACGCACGGCAGAGTCGGACACAGGTTCAGTTTAGAAGACTGTGGAAATCAGCAGTTAGAATATTTTACAATAGGCAAAACATCTCCCTCTCCCATGCCACGCTGGTCCCTTCCCAGCCCTCTCTGGCAAATTAAAGTCCCAAAGGGAGAGGTGGGATTCTTCTCCCTGTCACTTCGGGCTACAGGAGCAGCCCGTGGGGATAGCCCAGCTCCTAAACATCAGCCACATCTGGGCAGATGTTCACGGCTCAGACTCGGCGGGGGATGAGGAGCAGCGTGCGGGGCACCGACACCGCTCCGGAGCCTGGAGAGCTCCGCGCTGGGGATTATCCCGAAGTTCGCAGCCCCCGAGAGCCCCGCTGCTCGCTGAGGGGCTTTAGCAGCCTCTTCTCAGTTCCTCCTCCCCGCTGACACCTTTTCCCCTCAGAGGAACCCCAGGGCTGAACGCTTCCCTGTTCCTTTGGTCCCACGAAATTCCCAGCTCCCTTATCTCCTGTCGGGAGCGCCGGGGAGCTCCGGGCGAGGCGCTCCAGGCCCATCGTGATCCCAAATGTTCCCCCGGGCCCTGCCCGCCCCTGTCCCCTGCCCGGGCTGCTCCCCAGGGAATTCATCCCCCGGCGAACCGAACTGGAATTTTCAAAGATCTGCAGACGCGTCCTCCCAAAGGATCAATTCATGGGAAAACCTCGCCCGGAGCGCTTCGCTTTCGGGGGTGACCGAACCCAGCCCCATCCCGGATCGGTGCCGGGGGCCGGAGCAGCCTCTGGAGCGGAGATGGGAATCCCAAAGCGCTGCTGCTCCCTCGGCTCCCCTGCCCTGGGAAGGCTCAGGGTTAACAGCCCGTTAGCGAGGGCAGGCAGCCGTGTAATTCCCCGGGCCGTAATTAGCGATAAATCCATCAATCGCCCGCTCGCTCGCACACTCCGCGCGTTCCGAGAGCCAAACGCGTGCGCTCGCTCTCGAACTTCAAAAGCAGCAGCTGTAAATTACCCAGAAACTTCAGCGAGCGAAAATTTCAGTCCCAGATTCTCAATCAATCCGAGCAGATTGATCCCACTATTTACATGAAGTAATAATTACTGCTGCGCCTGTTCGGGGTTCTTAATTAGGAGGAGATTGGCTGACACAGCAGCTCTGTCAGGCTTGTAAACACACACGGGCATGCGGTTTTCTCCCAAAAAAACCCTTCCAAGCACCAGATCCCTACGTATATATTTATATCTTTTCTATTTCTTGATTAATATTTTAAGACACAAATCCTTCATGCAGGGTTCTAGACTGGGCTGGCATTTCGCACTGATTGACAGCAGCGCTCACCAGCTTTATTCGCTATTCCTGCACCCTGCCACGCCAATCTGACACTTGTTTGGTTTTATCTCAGACGTGCGAGGCACGAGGTGCTGTGCTGATACCATCAGCATCCAAAAGGACAAAATATTTCAGAGGTGCCAAAATTAGAAACGAGAGTTATACAGGATCAATAGGTTTTAAAAGCTTTTTTCTTATTAAAAATATTAAATTCTTTGATAGGGTCATAGTGTGAATCCATTTACTTGAAAAAAAAAAGAAAAACCAAAAAACAGAATCCGAAACAAACAAAAAACCCAAAGAAAGAAAAAAAACCTCCACCCAAACAACCAAAAAAAAAATATTAAAACCCCAACAAAAAAGAACACCACACAACAACCCCCACCCCTAGAAACTAGAGACTGGTAAATACTTTGGAAGGTATTTTCTCAAATAAATATATACAAAAAAATGAACCAGATTCCTGTAGCTCCTGTTAGATTTTGTTGGACAGAGGCAGAGCAGATTCACCTCTGACAGAAACCCCATGTGTCAGTTTTGGGCTGGGGATAAAAAAAAAAGTAACCAGGATCGTGATTTTTTAACAACTCCCAAATAAAAAGGGGTGATTCCTGAGAAGAGATTCCTGAGAAGAGATTCCTCCCCAGAGCAGCACCAGCTCAGGCAGGGACAGGAAATCAGAAAAACCTCCCCATCCCATCCTTTCCTCCCCTCGCCAACAGCTGGACAGGCAGAGGAGCCACACCAGCGAGAAAAGGGGGAATAAAAAAAACCCAAAGCCTTCCACTTACTCCAGCTCATTGGACATATTTGGGCCGTGTCCGCAGCGCGGGGATCCCGCCGAGCGCTGTCCCGCTGCGGGTGTTTGATTTATGGCGAGCGGCGCGGCCGGGCGCGCTCGGGCGGGGCGGGCGCGGGGAGGGGCTGCCGGCACAGGTGCCCTGGGACAGGTACAGCCAGACAGGTGCAGCCTAACCCTGGCCCTGCCGGCCGCCCGGGGAAAAGCCCCGCGGGGAAAGGCAGGGGAAAGGGGTGGGATCGCGCATTCGCGGCGGGGATAATGAGTTTCAGCTCCGTTCTGTCGCCCGCGATGCTGCCAAGGGTCTGTCGGGGTTGGGTCGTCCTTTGCTGTTGCTTTGTATATAAATACACTGGGAAAATGCATTTATTTGTAAAGGAATGAATTAGGGAAGGAGAAAGTTTCCTCTCATTCCTCCATGGTAATTGTACTGGCAGGAAAACCCTTCCCTGCCTTTCCTCGCCTTCTCTCAGCCGCTCACTCCAGAGGCGTGAGGGGTTTTTTAACCCCTCTTAAAAAATGAACTTTAACCCCCCTAACTTTAGGTACCAAGTAATTCCATACATATCCTGGCTCAGGGAACCCTTGCACTACTCTGGATCTGTCAGGAGCAGGGCTGTGGGATAACTTTTCTCTGCTGAGCGTTATTCCAGCGGGAACTTTGGGAATGGGCTGCGGGAATACCACCCAGGCAACACCTCTGCAGCAACTCACCTGCGAACGGGGAGAAGGTTTGTGCAATAGAACAAAACTCATCAGGGATTCAAGCCCTCTTGCTGGATGGTTTCTGTCATCCGTGTTGCAATGAGGAGGCAGAGGATGGGCTCAGCGGTGACTCACGGTGACTGGATTTGGAAGGCAGGAGAGGATTTTGCCAGGCAAGTTGATACAAGCCTTAAAACAAAGGGAAAAAGAAAGGCTTCCACCCCTCGTTCTCACCCCCCATCGTGTCTCACTCCTGCCGGCCCCGCTCAGCTCCTGCCCCGCCGCTGAGCACGGCTCTGGAGGTGTCACAGCTCCGGAGGTGTCACCCAGCACCGAGCGTGGCTCTCCCTGGGGACACAGGGGCTCCCAGCCCAGCGGGACGGGCAGGAGTCGTGTCCACACAGGCACATGTGAGCACAGAGCTCTTTAATTTGGGTACAACACCCTCAAACACCTCCCTGGCCGCTGGCTCAGATGAGGAATGACCATGGAGTATCTGCTGATAAGAACGTGCTCTGCCCGAGCCCTCCACTCTGCTGTGGGAATCCTGCCTGCCAGGGATCCAGGGGCTGGGCAAAGGCTGCTCCTGGGAAGGAAAACCAAGGGTCTGGAGCAATGCAGACTCCACTGGGGATTGCTGGAGAACACCAGGAGCAGGGGACAGCAACAGCCAAGAGTCAGCTGAAAGAACCCATGGAGAGTCGTGGAGCGGTTTGGGTCGGAAGGGACCCTAAAGATCACCCAGCCCCAACCCCCTGCCCTGGGCAGGGACGTGCCCTGTGTCCTGTTAAGCCAAGGAAAGCACTCGTCTGAGGCAGCTGTGGCAGCAGTTGATCAATGCTCTGATTGTATCTCCACGTTAATGGAGCTTTGCCCAGTTCACGGTGCCCACAGTGGCAGCTCTGAGTCCCTGTCCTTCACCCCGTCCAGGCAGAGAGGATTTCACTGGCTCTGGGGATTGCAGAGCTGCAACATCCCCTCGGGGGATTTCCGAGTTTCTTCCAGCCTTGCAGTGAGACTTTACAGACTCCAGCAACAAAAGTGAAGGAGGAGAAAACACTGCCAGAGCCAGAGCAGGCAGGGGAGGGACAGGGCACAGGAGAAGAACGAACCCTCCAGAACCTTCTCCTGTGCTGGCAAAGCCTCGGTGCCACCCCTGGAAGGAGGCTCAGGACAGCCCAGCCCTCTCACACAGCCTGGGATGTGTCCCTGGGCACTGCTGCCTCCAACAGCTCCTGCCAGACAGGACCATCCCATCCCCGTCCTGCCTCTTCCATCCTCTTGGGCACCTTTTGTGTCTTTTTTGTGATAATGTGACTTTTGTGGCGCCTCCGAGGCCTCCAGGCCTGGACGCCCAGACAATCCCTTTGACTGTGATTTCAGTATTTCTAATTATTATTTTCTCTCCCCTTTTTTTTTTTGCATTTATACTCCACCCTCCAAGAGTATCTGGTGAGGGGGTGGGATAGAAGAAAGAGACCAAGAGATACATTCTCTGTGAACAAAACCCTCCCACTTCCCTTCCACTCCCCTGTTAAATATACCCTGGAACAAAAGCCTTTTATGATGCTCTAAAAATAAAGCATGCAGCAGTCAAGACAAACTGCAAAGTTTAAAAGAGAGGGCCAAATTCTGCTCACAGCTACACCCTCTCTAAGGCAACAGGGTTGCTCTTGTGTTTGGCTTGTTAAACCCTCTTTAAACATCCAGGGGCAGACTGGGATTAGCTGCATTTCGTGAGGGACACATCAGCAGCTCCAGGATGGAGACAGCATCACCCAGAGGGTCTCCAGCCCTGCAGAGGCAGCTGGGGCTGCCCCTGGGTGTTTGAACCATCCCAGGTGCAGCGTGGCCCTGCATCCCTGACATCCCAGTGTTCCTATTTCTCCGATTTGTGGTGTGACCTCACCTAAGCTGTTCCACACTCCCTGTTCCCAGTCTGGCTTCTCTGCTATACAACTTGTAAGGAACTTCAAAGCAAGGACTCTAATCCCTTTAGGATACACGGCTTTTCCCACTGACAGCTGTCAAACATCCTTTCCAGTTGTCCTGTGATGTGCCAGGAATTGCAGTTGTCTTTGACCAAAGGTTATTAAAACACTTCAGCAATTAATACGCAGCAAGAGGGAGCAGCCTGGAGCAGGTTAAAGTGAGCTGGGGCTGCTTCAGGTGCTTTTCCAGCCAAAAACACTCCTTGTGCCATGAACACCTTTGATATCCAAACCAGATCATCCTTCCCACTGTGTCTCCCAGAGCCCTTTCCTTGGGAAGGCAGAACAAAAAGATGAACCAAAACCTCCTTGGGCTGGGGTCCCTTCCCTCTGCTTGTGCAGCACAGGCACAGCAGAGCTCCACAAGTGCCTCTACAGCGTCAGGGGAATCATGTGGGAAAGGAAAAGGAGGATTTGGCATTCTGGAGAAATCAAGAGGGACAAACCCCTCATTGGCCCTTTCCCAGCAGCCGTTTTCCAGCCTCTATCTGCAGGATTCCTGGGAATCCAGCTGGCTCTGCTGGATCCCAGTACCACTAAACAACGTGACCCGATGCTTAAATGTCTTTTTAATAGAGTCAGGGCAGTTTGTTATTATCTGTTGTAGCCCAGGGGGCTTTAGGAAAATTCCTGTTGTCCTTAGCGAGTTCTACCAGTTCTCACCCAGTAGCGAGTTTGGGTTGCAAACAACTGACCCAGCTCAGGGACTGCAGGGCAGGCAGCTCCAGTTAAACAAACAAACATGACCCCCCCGGCCCAGCCACCTTCTCCTGCTGGAAGAAGCTTCACTTTTCCTCTGCATTCTCTGCCCTGAGCTCATCCCCTGCTCTCCCTGGAGCTGACCTGACACCTGTCAATCCAAACCCAGCAGGAAGGTGGGAAGTGGCCATCCCAGTTCAGTCTGTCAGGGGAGGGAGCCGGCTGGAGATGTCACAAGGATGTTCCCCATTCCAGCCCAGTTTGCTGCCCAGGCTTCCTGTGATGTTCAGCTCCAAATATGCACGAGGAGGGAGCCAGGGGAAGGTTTCACAGAGGAGAACTGTCCTTTCTAGCAGGGATTTCGGCCTGGCTCCAAGGAAACCTTGTTTTCTAACCCCAGCACCCACCAGGGAGCACATGCCCAGCTCACAGGGCTTCCATCGGCTGCCTCACACCTGCAGCTCCCAACACAAAAGCACATTTCCTCCTGGAAAAGAACCAGGAGTTGGATTCCCCTCCAGTGATCCCCGTGCCAGGAGCAGGAGGTGCTGTCAGTGATGCCAGCAGCACCAGGAAGGGCTCAGGGCTGGGCCCACACGTCCCTCAGCCATTCCTCCCCGAGAGAAACTTCTAAACATGAAAACAGTTTTGAAAATGGACCAGATGCAAAACATCAGGGATTGCTCCCAACCATTTCCCCCACTGCTGCAGCCTGATCAAAGCTGCCTCCCCTCAGGAAGTTATCTGATGTCAGCCAGTGACGCTGCAGCAGAGATGAGTTTGGTCTCGGGTACCTCAGTTGACTCCGCTCCTCCTTAACCAGCCCTGGGTGAGCAGAGATATGGAAATGGCACTGGCAGAGGTGTCCTGGGCTGCTCAGAATAAATTACCCTTATCAGGAGCGTGGCAGATCCCAGCAGCACAGCTGGGCTCGGGCTCAGGCTCCAGATGAGGCACCCAGGGTTTGGATCCTGCGTCTGCTCCCCTCACCCAACCCTGGATCCCAGTTAAATCTGAGCCCGGCACAGAAATGGGATTTCATTCAGCAGATTCCTAAGTGACAAATTAAAAAAAAGGAAATATGAATGGATATCAGTCCTCCCTGGACTATAATGAGTGTGCTCAGGGAGCTTTGAGAGGCATCTTTACGTGACAGCTCAGTTTCTGTCGGTAATTAGAAAAGCTCAGGCTAGAGATATTTATCTGTGAGCAACATCTGGAACTAATAACATCTCAGCCCTGCCAGCCTCCCTGGTTTCATCTCAAATCTGCTGATACTTGCTGTTATTAGTTTATTTAGTTGCCTCTTCAAGCCTGCCTTCCTGTAATCATCCCATCATGTGAAAGTGTTCCCTACACAAAAATCTCCGTCCTTCAGGATCGTTGCAAAACGCTTCAAACCCCAATTCCTACAGGCTCAGGAATGAAGAGACGGAAAGGAAAATACCTCCCTCACACACCCCACAAAGTGAAGCAATTTTAAAGCCAATCCTCCACCTAGCAAGGACCTTGCTTGTGGTTTCCAAGCAGAACCAGGGCTCAGGACATATTAGTGCTGTGCTGGGCAGTACTGGACTCATCAAAGCACTGCAAATTTTAATTATTTCTCACTTCAGCTCTCCACCTGTCATTACTCATCTGAATCACTCATGGGATACTGGACCAGGGGATGTTTTGGGGTGGCCAGAATGGGCACACAGCAGAAGTCATCCTGCCTTTCTCTGCCTCAGCACTTTGCAGGAGCTGACTTTCCCACAACAGCTTGAGAAAACAGCTGTGGGACGCGATTATTTGTAGAGAAGAGGAAGAAGTCGGCTCCACAATCTTGATTTGACTCTAAAATTGTCCCTGGAATTGGGATTCCGAGCTTGGATCCCAGGCCTGGTTTGGAGACAGCCCCTGCTCTCGAAGCATTCAAGTGAAAAGGCGAAGGCAGAGGGAGGGGAGAGGCTGGGCAGGGGCTGGGGACAGCACCTGTGGGAACTGAATCTCATTCCCAGTGAGAAAACTGGGAAGCCCAAAGGCCCTGCGTGAGTCAGAGCCATCCTGGTACCGCTCAGGGAACACAGCCCCAGCTCCTGGCCGAGCCCACGTGGGAGAAGCTCCAGGTCCTTGGAGTTCTCAGCTCTTTACAGGCACGCAGAGATGGGATTTCCCTTTGAAAATCCCCTGGGAGCAGCCCAGTGTTGGTCCTGCTCCTTCCCCCCAGGAGCTCCAGCTTTGTCCTGCCTGTCCTGCAGTCACCAGACCCCCCAAAACCGTGAAGGGACAGCATGTGGGTGATGCAGGAGAGCCCAAGCAAAGCCAGCAGGGCTGAAGCCTTCTGTGAAAATTAACAGTTCTGGGCTGGAGAACGGGGAAACTTCAGCTTTTGGGTGTTATCTCCTGGTTCAAGGGAGCTGCTGCAGCGTGTCCCCCTTGTGTGACAGCACGAGGAGCCAGTGGCTCTGGCTGGGCCCAGCTCAGGGAAACCTTTGGATGGCCTTTGGAGCCATCCCAGCCCCCCTCAGCTGCACAGCCCTTCCATCCACACTGCAGGAGCGAGGGGTGGCCCAGGCAATCCCAGCCCTGCACGAGAGGTGACCCAGGCAATCCCAGCCCCGCACGAGGTGGGACCCAGGCAATCCCAGCCCTGCACGAGGGGTGACCCAGGCAATCCCAGCCCTGCACAAGAGGTGACCCAGGCAATCCCAGCTCTGCACGAGGGGTGACCCAGGCAATCCCAGCCCAGTACCCCAGCCCACACCCCTCAGCCCATCTCCTGCTGACACCTCCTCCCCAGAGCCCAAAGGCTGGGGGGAACCCGGGCTCTGCTCCGACAGCTCCTGCCAGAGCGGGAACTCCCCCAGCACTGTCTGTCCCAAACATCCTCCCTCCCAAACACCCTCCCTATGGCTCTGGAGGAGAGAAGGAGCCCCAGATACCCATCTGCTCCACCCTCTGCTAGTGGGCAAGCTCGGCTTCCTCGCTGGCACCTGTCTGTCATATTTGATACCAAATAAAGGCCCACTTAGTTCTGACTCACTCGACCTGCTCCTGTTGCTTCGTCTCCCTGGCCAGGCCAGAACCCAACATCTGCAGGGAAAAATCTTCCCATCTGAAATGAAACCTAAATCCAAATCCTATCAGTGCATCGCCTTCTCAGATAACAAATCTAACCAAAGCTTGTAGGAACTTATTGGATTGTTTTTGGATTGCCCAGCATGTAGGTCAAATGTACAAACCCAGGAGCCTTCCTGCACAGCAAATCCAGAAGGTAAATTCAGTTTTTTCAGCCTCTGCAGGGCTGGAATTTGCTTCTCGGGGCAGGTTGTTGTTGTGGGATTAAGAGAAAGTTCACTGCAAGGTACCAGTTATCCCGTGGAGTGGAAAAATAACAGGTATTTTGCAACATTTTCAGAGATGCACTGAGAATGTCCTGGGTGGCAGGGAGCGCATGGGAGCTGCTGGCCCTCGGGGCCTGGGGATTTTCCTTCCTCAGAGAAAATGCCTCCTGCGAGAAGCACATGCCTCTTACAAAACCAACTGCTGCTCGGGCTTCGTTAAATAAATCAATCAACCCTCCTTTACTTCATGACCGGAGAACCTGCCTCCCTTCTGAGCTGACGCTGTCGTGTTTTCCCCACAATTTTATGGGCCCCAAATCCCAGGCACTGCTGGCCAGGTGGGACCCTTGAGAATGGAAAACCCCTGATTTACCTGCATCAGTGATATTCAGGGAGGGCAGAACCACGGAATATCCCGAGCTGGAAGGGATGAAGGATCATGAATTCCAGCTCATGGCCCTGCAAAAATCCCACCCTGGGCATCCCTGGCAGCGCTGTCCAAACGCTCCTGGAGCTCTGGCAGCCTCGGGGCTGCGCCCATTCCCTGGGGAGCCTGGGCAGCACCCTCTGGGGGAAGAACCTTTCCCTAAAATCCAACCTAAACCTCCCCTGGCACAGCTCCAGCCACTCCCTGGGTCCTGTCCCTGTCCCAGAGATCGGAGCTGCCCTTGGGAAGCTGTGGAATCTGAGGATCTGCTGCCGTGGGCTGTGTCCAAGGCCCTGCAGTGGGAATGAGGAGCCCCAAACTCCACTTGCTCCATGTCCCTGTGCCTGGGCTCTGCCTCCCAGCACCTCTGAGCCCATCCCAGTCCCAGGCCTGTTTGGGCAGTCCCACACAGAGCCCTTGGACAGGAGCCACCCCCGGGGCTCTCATGGGATTCGCAGCCCTGACCCTACTGGGAGTAATTCCGTGCGAGTCTTAGGAGAATTTGCCTACCCCGAGTGTCTCCTCACCCACGCAAACCACTGGGGGAGATGTGACTTTTAGCAATGCATTTTTAGCCCAGTTTGAAGCTAGATCAAACAAATTAGGCTGCAGCAGCACAAACCGTGTCTCTGCTGCAGCAGGAACTGGTGCTCCTGGCCAAATCCCAAGCACAGCTGAGTCCTAAAAAGGCACAAAAGGAAGCTCCGATTTCACCTGAGCCCGGAGGATTTATGGCTTTGACAGTGAGACCTTTTCCTGTGAGCTCCTAGAGCAGCTTTAGGATTAATCACTGCCAGTGAAACCAGCACCTGCTGCTCTGATTTTCAGCATAGAATGAAACCATATTAGGATAAGTTAGAAAAATCTACTCTGAGTCGGACCTAGGACAGCACAACCACCTTCAGAGCTCAGTGGAGATGGAAAGTTGAGGTCTGGGTTCAGATGAAGGATGCCAGATGGTTGCTGAAAGCCTTGCTGTAAGAATTTAAATGTATTTTATCAATTCTTGACTAAAAGGTCAGAGAAATGAGACCTGAGGTTCCCACCTGGCCTGCCACTTGAGCCCAAAGTCCATTTGGGTTCCTGCACGTGAAGGTGCTCAGGGGGCAGGAATGGGACGTCCCCTGCCTCAGGTCTGCCCTGCCTTTGCATTCCAGGGATGGGATTAATGGCATTACACTCCTAACCTTGCCCAGGACCATGGATGGGCAACACGACACGACCTGAGGAGCTTTCCTTGCTCCCAGCTACTTAATCCCATCCTGTGAGAGGCTCTTTGGGGAGCCCAGCCTTGAACCTTCAGTGGAGACAAGGCCAGAGAGGGCAGTGCAGGGCCCTGTGAGCCTTCCCCAGGGAGATCCTGGATTGGGGATTGTCCTTTCCTTCCACACAAGGACAAGCTGCCCCTGGCACCGTGGCAGGTGAGGGTACCCAGAGACTCTGCCCCTTGACCCGAGCGTGACATTTGGCTGACACTGCTCCAGAGCCCATCCCTGCAGTATCTGATCCTCGTCCCTGTGATCTCCTGAGTCCCAAGGACCCCAGGCAGCCCCCCTGGCTACCAGAACCCAGATCGAATTCTGGCCTGAGGGGAGGCTGTAAAAGGAACAATCCCGAGTGCCCCGAAAGGCAGATGTTCCAATTAGACAAACCTTGGGTGGCAGTTCCGAGCACGGTGCTTTTAATAACTGCAGGGATGTTGAGAAGCAAATAAATTATATGATGAAAGTCTAGCAGGCTGCAGAGCCCAGATATGTAATAAGCAAGACTGGCACCAAGACTGAAATTTTGCCCCCTGGGCTTGGCATTTTGTCTGATTGCCTTTCCAGATGGGAAGGTATCCGGAGCTTCCGGTCCTGCCGACTGCTTGGCAGGAAAGGATTTCTCAACAACAACCTGGAGAATCCTCCTGGGAAGAAGGCTGGAATTAGAGAGCTCACTGGCACTCAGGGAAGCACAGCCAGGTTTTCAACGGGAAAGAGGGACCAAGGTTTCTCTCCTGACTTTTGGATTTAAAGTGGACCTAAACCATATGGAAGCTTGAAATGGGCTCAGCATTGGAAGGAGCCAGCTGGGTAAGGCTGAGCTCTTCCCTTTGCCCGTGCACAGATAAGGGCTCTGGACTGATTGATCTCCATCTCCTCTGATCCCATCAGGTGCCCCACACCTTGACGTGTTCTCTTCCCAGCACTCTCCCGGGCAGGGACACCTCCCACTCTCCCAGGCTGCTCCCAGCCCCAATGTCCAGCCTGGCCTTGGACACTTCCAGGGATCCAGGGGCAGCCCCAGCTGCTCTGGGCACCCTGGGCCAGGGCCTCCCGACCCTCCTAGGGGACAATTCCTTCCTAAAGGTGGTTTCAGTCCCACAAATCATCATAGCTTTCACCCAGGGCAGACCCTGCTGGAATCAAAATCCCCCCATGTACAGACCCCACCTCAGACGTCAGGACCAGCGCTGTTCCCACTGCCCAGGAGCAAGGCAGGCTGGAAAATCTGCCCCTGTCCGGCCCATCCGTGCCCGGGAAAGGAGGGCAGCAGTGTCTGCACCCACTGCCAGAGCTCCCATTCCCTCCCAGGCCGCTCCACATCCCAACCGAGCCGCACACACTCATTGTCCATGGCAATTACAGCTCTTGTTTCCAGGGCTGGACAATGAAATCGGAGGAGGAGCTGCCCTGGCCTTTCATTGTGTCAAGGAAATCGCGGCTTTGAGAGATGCTGACGCTCAGCCCGGCTCCGATTCGCTTTTAATTCTCCTGCAGGAATAACGCGGGGAGCTCGTAGCCATTGCACGGGGATTTGGGAGCGGCACCTGTCTGGGGAATAATCAGCCCAGCAGGAGGAAAGGCTTTCTCGGCTGCTCTGGGAGTATTTACATTTTTGACCTCATCCCAGCAGGATAATGGTGCACTTTGTCAGTCCTGCAGGGTCGGTGAGTGGCTGGGCTGACTCCTGCTTGGCTCTATTATGATTTCTCAAAAGACCTCCCGTAAGGGTTAAATGACCTCACATTAGCGCTAATTTGGGGCTGACTTCCCTATTCAGCACATAACAAAGCCACGGGTGTTTACCCAAGTCCCATAAAGCGACAGGGACCACACACGACCCTCTGCACTCAGCCTGGACACCGACAAATCCCCACCGCGGCCCTTCCCGGACAGAGGGGGATGGAAAATCTTCATCCAGCCTGAATTAACACCCAGCAGAGAACCCGAGGCAGCTCCGCTGCTGTCCCCAGTGGGAAGAGACAGCGGCCACCCCTTCCTTCCCCTACGTGACCCAATTGCAACCCGCTGAGTCACAGAGCCACAAAACACTCGCTGCCTCATTCCTCAGCTGCTTTTCTGCTCCACGGGCTCCTTGTGAGTTTAACTGGATTAATGCGATGTCAGTAAATCACCCTGCACAGCCAATAAATGAAATGTCTCACTGCCCCCGTGCCTGGGGAAGGCTCGGCGCAGGGAAAGCTGCACCTTGTGACCAAAGGAGTCTCCAGCCTCAGCCCCATCCCAGCTCCCGGCCAGGATTAGTGACTGCACGAAGTAGGGCAGGGTGGAAATAACAACAAACCTCGCCTGGTGTTCCCGAGCACCGAGACAGACCCGGATCTTTGCTCCATGGAATTGGGGCTGAACATCTGGCGGAGATCCGGGAGAGACGAGGCAGGGTTTATTCAGAGCACCAAGGCTGGATGCTTCCCCCCCTCCCCGCTGCAATTAAAGAAGGTCCCAAAAAGCCAAATAAAGAGGGAGCACAAACATGTTATTGGCCGAGTGAGTAAACATTTCAGGCTCTTGTGCAATCGTTAATGACAGCGCGAGGCGTGTGTGAACTTCCTGTCACTGTCCTGCAGTTCATCCTCCATTCACCAAGGCAATTAGGCTGCCTTTTATGCAAGGGCAGAAATTCGCCTGGATTGATTTAACGAGGATAATTTCCTCTCTGGGACTGCTGGAAATTAATCATCACTTCTCCAAGCTCCATCTGGAATTCACTCGTCAGCACCACGCGTGGCTCTGCTGGTGGCCCCTTCCTGCTGCCTGCACTGGGGTTGGCTCTGTGCAGGTACTTCCTACACTCAGAACGGGAAATATTCCAAAAATGCAGCAAAGTCAACTCCCCCAGCACAGCACACGGACAATAAACCCAATTCTCTCCTTGCTCATACCAGTTTTCACTGAAGATGCAGTTTAACCACACTGACCCTAATTTGCAGCAAGTGAAAGCGGCAGAAGGAACTGGTGGAATATTTGAAAGAGAAATTAAATATCCACCTAAGCAGTTACACATCTAAGAAGCTGCATTTGCACATTAAAATGTCAATTTGTGCACGTAGATCAGGTAATAGACAGAAATTCCATTTTTAGGGCTCCCTGCCCCGTTTGGGTGTCCAGCTGTGGGATTTGGAGAGCTGAGAGCAGTGAGTGTCTCTGAGAAAGGACTGAATTACCTGGACTCCCTGAAAACCCCATCTCAAACTCAATAAAAATCTAAAAACAGAGTCAGAGAAAAGAAAAACAAAACAATTCACAGCATAGGGAGACACAGGAAGGGACTGGCAGCTAAAAGGGCAGAATGCTCTCGAAAGAAAACTGTTTTGTTTATTAAAACAATTACTACAGCTTAAAAGGAAGAGCACTGGAGGAGGTCTGAATGAACTGCCCTGCTCAAAACTGAGGTGTGGCTGCTCCCGAGGTTTTCCCAGCATTTTGGTGTCTTTTGATGTAAACCACAGAAACTAAACTATATGAATTAAAATCAGAGCTCCTTAAAATTCACCAGTTCCAGGATTATTCTCGGGAGCTGACCCATCCCTGGAACACCCCACAGGGGTACAGTCACAAAGGAACTGACATGAAAGTTGGAGCAAGTCTTTGTTGACTTCTTCCACCCCGATGCTGACCCATTTCCAGCCTTCAGGAGTTTTCAACCTCTTTCGGATGAGGAGCTCTCTAAATTTCCCATTCTTCTCTACAGAACCAGTTCAAACCAACTGACAGCAACCTTCCTTCCCCAGTTACCATCTGCAGAAATCCCCTGGGAGTCTGGGGTTCAAAGGAATTGATCCCCTTCCCTTTATTCCTTCTCTCTTGGGAAGAGCCAGGACTTCCTCCAGAATATTTTTTCTCCGACAGTAACAGTCAGCTCTGCCTCAGAGAGCTGCACGTTGGAAATGCTCTGCCTAATTAAAGATTCCAGCATCCCCGGGATATTTATCAATTATCGATTCTATTGATGACTGGGAAAACAGACTCAAAGCTGAGAGAGCAGCAGAGCCAAGATAACGACTCCCGTTTTCAGATTCTGGTTGGGACTGGGGAAAAAAATTCTCAGATCTTCCTTCTGCAAAGTTTCTGCCTCTCTTTAGAGCAAGGACAGCTGGAAATTAAATGAAAATATCTTCCTCTTTAAAGACCTCCATCCAGTTTTGCAAATAAACACATGAGCAGCCACCCAGTGGGGGAACAAGATCATAACCAGCTGGGGCTGGGATGCAGAAAGGCGTGCAGGAAAAGTTTTTTAAGGATGGCAAAATGGATGTGTAGGAGACAGAATTACAGACGTTCCTAATAAGGGAAAGGAGAGTCTGAACTTCCCGTGAAAAAATGAAAACCACAAACAAATCTGGGAGATTCTCAGAGCCGGGTAGAAAGGAGAGGCGAGGTAAAACTGCGCCGAGTAGGAAACTGCCACAGAAAACTGAGCTTTAAACGTCTCCCCTTTTATCTGGAGGGCTTTGGGTAAGAATGGAGCAAGAGGGAGTAATGAGCATGGGTGCTAATTGCATGGAGCATCTCCATGGAGCTGCAGATTAAAGACTCCAGCCCCTCGGGGGGTGAGGGAATCTGTTGATCTCGGAGACAGTTTGTGGGGCAGGCAGCTGCACCCTTTGTTACCGACCTGCCTCCCTTCCCCATCTGATCATGGAAATGAGAGCTCCAAACGCTGCCCTTCACAGCCCGCACCGTCTGAGGCGGGATCTCTGGAGAGACAGCGATGGATTTATTTACATGTTCCGAGTTATCGCTGCCGAGCATCTGACAGGGGCCCCTCCACATCTGGAGAGTCCTGATGAAAGTAAAAACATCGCACCCGGGGATTTCTGTTTGTGCTCGTGGCACCGAAGGTCAGAGCCTCTGCCTCTTCCACACCCCCTCAGCACCAGCGCTCGGTTCCTCTGCTCCCAAAGCGTGTCCTTGGCACGGAACCTGTGTTTTCGGGGAGAACCAGGGCCAGGTTCAGCCTGTGCTGCTCCAGGGATCCCCCTGCCATGGCAAAAGAGCCACGCAGGGAAACACATCCTCAGCCTTCAGCTGGGCTCGGGGAGTGACCTGCCTGTCCTGAGAAGTCTCAGAGCCTTCTCCTGCTGCAGGACGAGGGTAGCCCAGGACTGCTGATTCCATCATTCCTCACATAATTCTGTGTCCTCTGCATCTGCAGCCCTGCCAGGCTTTGCTTTTGAGGCGCCGATGCTCACACAGGAACCCAGCAGGGCTTCCCCCGCCAGCAAAGCACCAAACCCAGCTGTCCCTCACTGCCACTGCCAGGAGGGGAGCAGGGCAGAAAAAACACAAAAGTAAGACTTAAAAAAAAAAAGGAAAAATCGAATAAAGCAGCCCCTGAGTGAGCGTGTGGAGCTGTGTGTCCCAGCAGGGCTGGCAGGAGGGTAACTGCCCCCAGCCCTCACCTGCTGGGCTCACAGGGCCCTGCCACCGCTGCATCTCCAGCAGGAATTCCCAGCTTTGCCTCCATCCCAGGGCGCTGAGGACCTTCCTTTACTCAATGTCGAGCCCCTTCCCACTCTGGTGTTCCCCAAATCCAGCTCTCCAAGGGAGAACAAACAGGGATATTGCTGGGGAGCCCTACAGGAGCTCCAGTCCCTGCCCCTGTGAATCGAGAAACTCAGGGGAGACACAGGGAGCAAATCCCTGGATTCCCAGATCTCTGGATCTCTTCCTTTTTTCCATCCTGTTGCTTTCCCTTCTGCCTAGATTACTCCAGAGAAATATCTACTACAGAGTAACTCATGCCCTCCCCTGCCACACGTGCTGCCAGGAGTGCCATGGCTCACAGGACATTCCATGTGCTGCTTGTGCTTCCCATTTTTACCAGAGCAGCCACTTGTGGGCATCCTTGTGGATGCTCTTGCTTCCCATAGTATTTTTCCTTTGGAATAAAAAGATTTCAGGTGCTTCTATCCAGACCCAGAGCCTGCAAACCCCTCAGTTGGGAAGGGAAAAGGGGGGAAGGGAGTTCTCAGCTTTATTTATTGGAAACAACTATAAAATCTAGAACCAAAGAACAAATTAAATTAATCCCACAATTTCCACAGTGTTTCCTGACGGGGTGGGCTCCTACAGGCAGCTGTGTCCAGAGCACAGGAATTTGCAGCTGCAGGAAGGAGACTGAGACAAAACAACGTTTGGGTTTCAAACTTGAGTTGGAAAATTTTACAACTGCAAACAACACTGGCAGCCCTATAACCCAAGGGGAAAAAACGGGGGTAATGAAAGCTCCTGCTTGAGGGCATGAGCTGGGGGCCTCTGGGACAAGGGAGGAATTTTTCCTCCCGTTCACAGCATTGCTCAAGTGGCTGGGCACATTCTGCAGGAGTTTCACCATCCATAGAAATACCAGGTAAAAGACAAAGATCCTGCGCTGGACAAGCCACGGGCTGGGGAATTGATTTTAAATTCCCACCTTTGGTGGCTGAAGACTGGATCTGTGGCTGGATCTGGGCTCCTCTTCCTCCTGAGCACTCCCCATCTCACACAGGGAGGGCAGGAAGTTTGCTGGATGTCTCCAAAATGTTTTATCTCTGGTGGGCAGAAAAATCTCTCAGTGTCAGCCTAAATTCACTTCAAATTCATTACATCTCAATTGTCCTTCCTCTGAAAAGTCTTTTCCCCCTGCCTGGTGCCCAGAGCTCACAGATCACCTCAGCACACCCAGGCCCCTCCCTGTTTCTGTTGCCTCCAAATTAAACATCCCCTGTTTGTAGCTGATCACTTATTAATCCCTCAATACCTGAATTTGCATTTTTGTGCTTTGAATGCCCTGTGTCTTCTGCTGTTCTGGTCCTGAGGGTGACCCTGCTCTCTCCAGAGAATGCCCTGACCCTCCCCTGCTTTTGATGATAAAATCTGGATAAGACTCGGCAGATTTTATCAGTCCACACGGAAAAAAATGCATAAAATTGAGGCCAAAACTGATTCTGGAAGTAGCCTCCTTCCTGCCCAGTGCTTTCAACATTTACCTATGGGGAAAGGCCCCCTGCCTCAGTTTCCCTGCCTGCTCTGGGTGATTCCCACATCCCAATCAAATCCCGTTTTCATGAGGTCTCAGGCACACACTCCCCCATAATAAGTAGATAAAACCCCAGACATCAGGACTCGAGAGCCCAACAACATCTTCTGCCCCAGAACACTTCCAGCAGCTCCAAAGACACCGAGATCCAGAGGGATTAGGTGGTTTATGGGACCAGGTTTCCCTGCAGGGCCCCCAGCTCTGTCGCTCATCATTCCTGTCGGGCCAGTTCAGAGCGTCTCTGCCTTGACTGGGGTGGATTAAGGGGTGGCTGAGCAGTTATTTTCTCCTGCTTTGTTGTTTGGAGATGGGGCTGCAGAGGGGAATGAATTACATCAGATAAATACTCCAAGAATTAACTGGGATCCTCCTGGAAAACAGCACAAATGGCAAGAGAAGGAAGTGCCACAGAGGGAATCTCCGCTCTCTTTCACATGGATGGATCAACACGGCCATAATTTTTTTTTTTCCCAGTAATTAATTTCAGTGTATTATTAATTGTAATAACCATCAATTTCTAATGAACACACCGGGCCTCAGCAGAATCCCAGAGCACAGTTGTCCCAATTAAAGTAACTGTAGCGTTCCCTGAGCAGCGGCTCCGTCCCTCCAGCTCCTCCCACGCACATCCCAGCCCAAAGCACCTCACAGCCAGGGAGAAACCCAGGAATTGCGGCATTATCCCAGATCCCAGCACCTCTGAGGATGATTTTATACAGGACTTTGAGGAAAAGTCTCTTTCCCTCCATCCCAACTCGTTTATTTGGAGCTAAGTTTGTTCAAAATGCAGGGATGATTCAGAAAAGCAAACAGGATCCAAAAGTTTACAGGATCCACCATGGACTGTCTGCTGAGAAAAAACATCCTAGGGAATCCTGCTGGAAATGTCTCAAAAAAAAAGACTCAACTTAGACCCACAGAATCACAAAATCATGGAATAATTAAGGTTGAAAAATATCTGCAAGGTCATTGAGTCCAAGCTGTGACCAACCATCGCCTTGTCCCCAGCCCAGAGCACTGAGTGCCACATCCAGCCCTTCCTTGGACACCTCCAGGGATGGGGACTCCAAGCCCCCCTGGGCAGCCCCTGCCAAGGCCTGAGCACCCTTTCCATGCAGAAATTCCTGCTGATGTCCAACCTGAGCCTCCCCTGGCCCAGCCTGAGGCCGTTCCCCCTCCTCCTGTCCCTGTTCCCTGGGAGCAGAGCCTGACCCCACCTGCCAGGGAGCTGTGGAGATGTCAGGAGACAATGACACAGCTGGGAGTCAATCCAGACTCCCAGAGGGGTGTTTGTCACTTCCCCTGCACAGCTTCACCAATTAGAACCCAAACAAGGGATTGCTCCATGTGCCATCAGCCTTCTGCTCCTCGCACACGCTGTAATCAAACAGAGAGCAACAAGCAGCAATTACAGCATAAATATCTTAGTCACTGGGCTGATCAAAACAAAACCCAGGAATTCTATCACTGAACGCTCCAAGGAGAAGCAAGAAAGCTACAGGGACAGGTTGATGACACATCCCAGCGTAGCTGAGCTCTTTGGGACAGGGATTTCTGAGCTGGTCCAGCTCCAGGCAGGGGTCCTGTGCTACAGCAGCAATTAAGCTCCCATTAAGATCCATGTTCCTCATTATCCGAGGTAAAAGTTGCCATTATTACAGCAAAATACACAAAGGCAAGTCAGGAAATGTATCAATTAATGATTTTCTTCCATGTTGCTTCAAAGAAAACATCCTGGGAACGGCATCAAGGCCAAACCAGTTTAAAAGATCAATAATTTTCAGGGCAGAATTAAGGATATGATGTTGAAGCACATTCCCTACACATCAGCAATCCTGACTGTGTGAGGCCACGAGGAGCACTCCTGCAGATATGAAGATTTCCCAGTGTTCAGTCGAGGCAGGACCTGCAGTGAGGGGCATTCTCCCCACCCAGGATTTCACAGGGCACTTCAGGAAGGCAGAGATTCCAAGTGAGAAACGTTCTCTTCCCTAAACCACCTGCTACCCCTGCAAAACAGAGATGCTTTTGGGCACTCAGACACACATCTACATCTGACTCAGAGCAACACATTTCAAGCTGTTTTCAGGCCAAGAAAATCGTTGTTGAGTTTTTGGTGAAATTGTGGTGATCAGTGAGACAAACTGAGAGAAGTGGTGGGTGTTAGTGCCAAGTTTTCTCCTGCCAGCACAAGCTCCTGGGATTTTCATGAGGCTCCCAGGCTGAGAGAGCTGCACTTTTTGCTGGCTCCCAGGTGAGGCTCAGGCAGCGTGGCCTGAGCTGGGCAGTTATTTACAGGTTGGAGCTGTGGGCAGCTCTTCCCTTACTCATTTCCGTGCTCTGACACGCTGCTAATTGTCCCTGCCGTAAGTAGGTACAATGTTATCACCTCCCAAGGTTGTTTTAATGAAATTTTTGGGTTCTGGACTATGACCCAACCAAATGCTTTAGGACAACAGGTGAATCTCAGGATCTGTGCTGTTGTAACCTCCCTCCTCCCCTGCCAGTCTCCTCCCCTTTGTTTACTGCAATCCCTCAGATTTTGGGATGGTTCAAGCGGGGCTGTACCACCTTTGTTCCACCTGGGATTCATAAAGAGCCATTTGCATCCAGTGGGAGACTTCCCTGACCCACGACTCACTCAAGAGCGGTGGGATCAAGATGAAACTCATTTACATACATGTAAATTTTTGCCATTTGCTGTGCAAAAAATATCCTGGCTCTGAGATACGGGGAAACAGGGTTCTGACTCAGAATTGATGCTATCGTTGCTGTCAAGATTAGAGTCAGAATTGTGCAATCCAACTTAACTCCCAGTATCACTTGCTATGCAAAAGACAGTGTTTCATACAGAGGTGTGGCCTTTCCAGTGATTGCAGCAAATGCAGACCACAGCTGGCACTTACATCCAATACAGTTGGAAAGCACAGCCAATTTTTCAGGTTTGATGCTAAAAGAACTCGATTGTTCCTCGGAAGGTGCAGGGAAAACCAGGGGGGAATTAAGAGGATGAAAAGCTTTCCAACACCTGTCATGAATCTGTCCTTAAAGAAAAAAAACCCCACCAAACAGAAAAGGTGAAAGCACTTGAAAAAAAAAAAAAAAAAAGAAAATAAGAAAAAACCCTTTTTTCCCACAGGAAACTTCCATCACTATTGTATTTTCCCTAAGGACATTTCTGTATCTGTCAATAGAAATTACTGCTGTCAGCGGGAATGCATCAGCCCCAACCAGAGGGCTGGGCTTTGGTGGGCTGAAAAGGGATGTAAACCACAGCTGCTTTTAACCACCAGCTCACCTTAGCTATAGTGAGCACGTTGTTTATGCAATAAATCCAATTTTGTCTGGAGGAAAAATGATGTTGGAAGGGCAAACAGAGCTGTTGTTTTCACAAGCAAATGCCTGATGCCTAATCAAGGCTGAGAGAGGCATTTCACTCACGTAGGGCTGAGCAAGTGCCAAAACAGAGGTAGGAGAAAGGTATTTCACAGGGAAACAACTGCAGGTGGATGCAAAAACACCCAGAAACAGCAAAACTCTCCCAGCAGAGCCCCTAAACTTGTGGCCTACAATCTGAGTGGCAAAGAAACAAGCCTAAAACAGATTTCCTCCATAAAGTGAAATGACAGCCTAGAAAATTACACTCCAATAAAAAGCTAATGAAAAGGTCCACTGGGAACAGTTTTGCCCTACAGATAACTTGTCCCTCCTGATCTTAATGAATTCCCTGGCAATTCTGACAAGCTTTTATTACAGTGGCACTCAACGCCCTGGAAATCTGGGTGCAAGTGCTGTTCAAAGAGATGGTCTTTGTCCCGGGGAACATGATGTAATCCTGCAAAAGGCAGCGACGGAGGGTGCTGATTATTCATTGTTTGCACAGGGAATAAAAAAGGTTTATATGGAACTAACGTATGGGTAAGTGTCAGTATCATTAGGAGTAATTATAGTAACTGCCTCTATGATCCTCCTCTGTTATATTTGAGGCAGGCTTCGTTTCATAACTACAGGTTTGGCTGCTCAAAATCCTCTTTCACAACAGACAGCCCATGGCTGCTTCCACGGCTGCTCCACTCTGCTCTCCTCTGGGCCCAAACTGGAGGGAAGCTGCAGCAACCAGTGCCACATTTATCTCCTCAAATATGTTCAAGGAGGGTTTTACAAGGAGAGATTTAATGTGGATTTCAAATCATCCAAGGGAAGGGGCAGTGGAAGGCCTTGACCTTCTGCTTTCTCTGCAGGTCCAACACTCCTTCAGACAGGAGGAAAGGTTTCCTCTGCCTCAGCAGCTGTTGCTGGGTAAGGGCAGAGTGAAATGAGATGAAAAGGACGTGGGCTGGGACAGGGAATGGGATCTGCCCTGATGCAAGAGCATCGCTGTTGGGGCTCAGCACCATCCCGTGCCCCAGCCAGGGACGGAGGTTCCCTCTCCGTGCCCGGAGAGCTCCGGACACCCCCGGGGGCTGGGGCCGGTCCGTGCTGAGCGCTGCCGGGGCAGGAGCGCTGCAGGTGCCGGGGCAGGAGGAGCTCTGCAGATGCCCGGGCAGGAGCTCTGCAGATGCTGGGACAGGAGGAGCGCTGCAGATGCCCGGGCAGGAGCTCTGCTCGCCCTCGGTGCCCAGGGTGGGGCTGTTTGTCCTGCAGGGCCCCAGGAACCCACAACCAGCGGCGGCCCCATCGCACCCACGCGGCCCTGAGTGCCCTAACGAAGGCAGCGTTAATTAGAGCAGCTAATGGGCTGCTCCGGCCGGCGCTGGCGGGCGCTGCTCGCTGCTGCTTGTGGAGCCACTTTTGTAGTCCCTCGCCTTGTTTTGCAGCGGCTGCGTGAAACAGGTTAAAAAACCACGTGGCTTTGCCAAGAAAAAAAGACATTTTCATCCAATTCAAGGCACAGGCCCTGCAGAAATGAGGGCTGGTGCTGTATGAAACTGCAAATATATAATCAGCACTCAAACAGCCCCATTCACTTCCAGAAGAAATGTCAAACACACACGGTGGGAAACAGTAACAAAAAAAAGATTTTCTATTTTTGCTCAAAAAGAGGGGGAAAATTTTAAAGGGAATTTGTCTTTGGTATTTATCTCTTTTAAACGACAACAACAAAAAATTATTTTCCTTTAAAATTATCTTACTCACACACTGTATAAAATGGGGGAAATACTGCTCTGGCAGGGTGGTGGCTTGCCCAAAACCAGACTGGGGAGGAAAACCCCATGGTTTGATCCATGAGGAACACAGAATTCCCTCTGCCATGTCCAAGCCTTTGCACTGATAAAAATACAGCATTTAATGGCACTTCAGTAACGCTGCCTCGGGGGGCAATGCCTCCGTGTAAGGCATTCCCAAGCCAGCCCTTGCTGTTCCCATGCTTTCCACACAATTCTGCTTTGGGCTGGGCTGTAAACTAAGCCTGAAAGGGTCTTTCAGAGTTTTCCCAGCAGAACCATTCGGCAAAGGATGAAGTTTCTCTCCTGAGGTTGAAATAACTCTTCTGTCCCGGGCCAGCCCCCCTGGATGTTGCAGTCACTCTCCTGTCGTGTCTCCCAGGCTGGAGAGTGTGAACAAACACCAGCAGGTTTAAACTGCCACGTTTCTGCACTGGGGCTCAGCAGAGCTCAGGGCAGAGATCCAATGTTGTCTTTGTGTCTACAAACCCACCACAAAAAAATAATTAAAGCACCGAGAGCTGAATTTTTTTCCCCCTTCGCTCCTTTCAAGAGAGGTTAGAACTGAAAATCTGAGGCCCCTTTAAAAACTCCCCCTGGATTGTATTTGCAGGACAGGTGACGCTTTAGATTTCATTTCATTTTCTCAAGACGTGACATTTTTGTTGGCTCGGGTAAGGGGAAGGTGGCTCCTGCCTTTCTAAAGCTCTCCTCATGCATGAGCACGGCAGAGGGCAGGCACAGCCCCTGCCCTGCCCAGGAGAGAGATTTGGATTTAATGCTGTGAGGGGGAGAAAAGGCTTCCCAAGCAGGGTCCACCAGGAAGAAAAAGCAATCTCTGGGGTAAGGGCAGAGGGTGTGGCCCGTCTGCTGTCAGATTCCATGGGATCTGTGTCAAAAGCAGGGTGTGAGCAGCTGTGTCCCGTTCCTGCGCTCAGGATTTCAGTGGGAATGCCCAGGAGAAGGCTGGTTGGTGGTTGGGCTCCTTCCCTTTTCCTCATTTTTCACCTTCCCCCACACCTGGGAGGTGCCAGGGGATGCCCTGGGTACCGCAGGTGCCGTGGCTCGGGGACAGGACACATCTGGTGGCAGCAGTGCTGATATTCCACTGAGTCACCTGGGACGGAGCCGTTCCCAAAGGACAGCGCCGGGAAATCCCTGGCTGCCCCATGGAACCAGGAAGAATGATTCCTCTCCTGAGCAGTGACAGCTCCTTCAGACAGGCTGGGCAAGGCTCCTGAGCTGTTGCTCCACTCTCCCCACTCGCAGAGGCCACAGGAACTGTCCCTTTCCTCCCCGGCGAAGGCAGAGCGGCTGTTTTGGGGTATTTCCCAATGGTCATGCCAGCACCTCCTCCACCCCGGCTTCCTCACTCCTCTCCCAAGTAGCTGAAGGCTATGAAAAACTCTGGAGGCCCAGTGGAGTCGGTTCAGATGGATCCTGAAACTCTCTGAGCTTGGTGGAAATTCAGGGAAATAATCTGAGTTCATGAATGGTAATAATTTAAAGTAGGTCAGTAAAACGGCAGCGAACCCAGGGCAGATGCTCCAGTTCAGAACCATAACCAAGTAATTTAATCTGAAATCACTTTCAGTTAAATTACAGGAAATCCAAAGAGTTTCAATTGAATTATTTGATTCTAATTGAGTCTCCAGTTCTAACAGAATCCAAAAAATTTAAGTAGCTCATTTTGAATTCACACTTGGGGGACACTGCCAAAGGAAGGCTGGAAAACACAACGGGAGCACAACACAAAATGTTCTCAAACAAGGGGACATGGAAAAGTGCAAATCCCACAATCCCAGAATGGGTCAGGCCGGAAATAACCACTGATAATCACCTATCAGGGTGAGCTGGATCCATGAGGAACCAGTGGCAGCAGGGAAAAATGACCATCCTGGGACCCCACTGGGCTGAGTTTGATGCCTGCACTGGTTGTCCCCAAGCCTGGATATAAAGATTTTGTGTTCCCACAGCTGCCTCACCTCCAGGTTAACACCAGACACCGCCTGCACCATCCTGCACAACAAATCTGGATAAGAAATGTGTATATTTAATGCAAACACATTCCTAGGAGCACAAAGGCACCTGGGGAAGACGCTTCCTCATTGCTGGGTGCATGTGCTCAGGTGCCATTAGCACTGAAGAGCCTGGGAAGACCCATCCTTTCGGGAGGAGATCATCAGGGGAGATTTTAGGGTGATTCTCAGGGATCAAGACCTCCCATTTCAGATCACCGACATTTCACACTTCCAGTTCAGCTGCGAGCTTGTAAAATCATTGAAGAAAGTGAAAATCAGCACCAAAAGAAGCAGAAATAGGTGCGATTTCCCTCTCAGCCTTGGCAATGCCCCTGCTCTCAGTTAACTGAACTCTTGAGCAACTTTTTGTCACTGACCATTCCCAAATTGGTTTCTTACAACATCAAAACTGATTTTCTTTCAACTTATCTGATAGAGTTAAAAGAAAACACCCTGGCAATGCCACTGCATCACAAGGGAGGCTTTGATCATCTGGGACTGCCAACGCACCTTGAAGTGTGTTAAACACATCTGACTTGGCTGATTGCATCTGCCTCTTCCATTAAGTGTCCCTTCGAGGAGCCAACCCTCGGGGAAGGGGCACCAAGGGGGGGAAATGACCTGGGGCTGGGTTCCTGGGCACTCCTGGAGGTTTTCCCTAGGAGAGACTTTAGGACTTTGTGGTTAGGAGGTCACCCAGCTCAGGTGAAAGTGCATTGCTGCATTTTGGAAAGAACAGACTCTGAAGCTGTGAACAGAGGAACCTTCCAGCAGTAAAAATCTTCTTTGGGTGCTCATGGAAACTCCAGGGATGGGGTTCAACTCCCTGGGCAGCAGGTCCCTGTGGCTGATCCAGAATTCCACTGCAGCGTTGGGGATTCAGCCTTCCCATCCCCTGCAAGGGCCCTCCCAGCTGAGACCAGCTCTAACACGGCCAGAGCACAGATTTTAGACTCTGCTTTCAAAGATTCAGATGAGGGGAGCAGATAGGAGTGGGAGACACACTGCTGATGGAATGCTGACACTTCAACTCAATCCCTGTGTCTCAGAAACCAAATTTTTCGTTAAAAGAGAAGGGTAAGCCATTTGCATCAGCGTTTTATTTCCTGATAATGGTTCAAGACTTCTCCCAGTTATTCCTCTGCAGCACCAAACACCAAGGCCACCCCATCCCCTGCCCTCTGGGAATGGGATTCTGGCTCTGTAGGTTATCTGGGGTGGGGGAGGAAGCAAGGGAGAGGAAGGCTGGGGTGCCGTGCAGACGATTCTCATTAATTTTGGAAGGAGTTATAAAAAGTGAGCTTGAAAGTCTGTCCTAAAGAGGAGGATTCAGCTGATTGAGAACTCATCTGCTTCTATCTCTTGGCTAATCGTGAATGTGCTTCTGCTGTGTCACTTCAAAGGCCCAGCACAGCTGGGAGGGTTTTCATCAAAGCTCCTGCATGTCTGGGGGAGGTTTTCCCCCCCATGAATATACATCACTGGAGGCTCCTTTTCCCAGCTTTTCCCATGCCTCTCTCTGATTGATCCTCATTTCATTCAGATGAGCTCTTCCTCTCTGGATGGCTAAAGGGCAAGAGACAGCTCTCTCCAGAGCTTTCCCACTCGCCTGGATGCCTCTCCGAAGATTTTCCTCTCATCAGAGTGGGGGAGGGAGGGAGCTGTTCAGACAAGAGATTGAGCCTTTAAATTAAATTCTTGTCATCTGAGGGCTGGGCCTGATAGCAGCGGGGGTGGGAAGAGTATTCTCCCAGTATCAGGATTCTGGCCAGATCCTCGTGCGGTGTAAATGTGCCACGGACTGATCTCAGCAGTCCTGTCATCCAGACTCTGAGCTCTCAGAGGTACCAGGCAGCAGCTTGGTGGTGACAGCAGCCTCATGCCCTGTGTGGCTGCCCTGGGGACGACGTGAGCTCCCCAGGCTCCCAACGAAGGCTGGAATTGCTCAATTCCCCTCTTTTTTCAGTGGGGAAGGAGGGCCGGGCAGCACCGAGGAATTTCAGGCACTCAGCCACCCTCAGCCGGGCTGGGATTTCACAAGAGCCCAGACCCTGGGTGCACCCAGCACGTGCGAAGCGCCGGTGGAAATCTGGGCCCCTCCGGATCTGGGATGGGAGCTCACCCCTCCTGGAAATTCTGGGCCCGCTGCCACTTGGTTACAGCACGTCTGTCTGCTGGCTGGGGGCCAGGCAGAGCAGCCTCAGCTCAGCTCCTCTGCCCTCCACCCTCTAATTGCCTGTTCCCCAGGGCCAGAGTGACCCCAGCACCGCCAGGTCAGACACTGCACGCGTGTTCCTACCCCGCTGGCAAGGCTGGTCCGCAGGGGTGGGAACGTGGGGCTCCTTTTTAAAAATATCATCCATCTCCTGCGCAGTGATGATGCCTTACGACACTCAGAAAAGTGAGATTATGGGAGATTATTGGAGATTATCCGTGGCTGGTTGTCCAGCGAGATCTGTCCCCATTCCAGTGGGACCCTCAGCAGTCAGGGACCCTCTGTGGGGCAGAACTGCCACACTTGTGTCCTCCAGCCTCCTGTGCATCCTCGCAGCTCAGGGTCCCATAAACCCCATCCTGGACCTTTACCAGGAAGGTCAAACCAGGTCCCCAAGGACGTGTCACCTTCACAGGGACTCTTCCAGCACCATAACCTCTCCTGGCACCAATAAATCCTGTTGTGTTCCCTCCACAGCAAGAGCCCCTTGGAGAGGCATTCAAGGCTGGGTCAGTTGTGGTGGTGCTTTATGGGATCAGGACCTTCCTTCCCCCCCAGCCAGTGATGGGATTTTCCCTCTACAGCCCCAGAATATTTAATGGGATTGTGAATGGTTTATGACTTCTTTCACTGGGGTGTGTGGCTGGATTCACTTTGACACAAGCCCCTTTCTGAATTGCAAGTTGGCAACAATAAAAGGGAGAAGTCTTTAATTAGTTATCTGGCTAATTAACTTTTACAGCACTGCATAGCTTTGGCATCCAAATACTGCAATGCAAAACATTGCAAACATTCAAAGACTTCCCACCCCACCAGGAAGCTGCTGCCACTGGTGGTTGCGGGGGAAAAGCATCTCCCAGGCTTGGCCTGGAAATCCTCCCTGGGCTCCCTGCACATCCTCCTCTGCAGGTAACTCACCTGCTCCTGCTCATGTTCAAGTTAAAGACACAGAACATTCATGGCATCCCCACGTTATGGAACCATGGAATCCTTAAGCGTGGAAAAGACCTTTAAGATTGTCATCGACCTGGCAGCGCCACCGTGTTCCCCACCAGACCATGTCGCCAAGTGCCATGTCCAGACGATTTCTGAACACTTCCAGGGCTGGTGACTCCACCTGTTCCCTGGGAAGCCTGTTCCAGTGCTTGACAACCCTCTCAGTGAAGAAGTTTTCCTTAATATCCAATCTAAAACTCCCCTGGTGCAACTTGAAGCTGTTTCCTCTTGTGCTGTCACTTGTTCCCTTGGAAAAGAGACTGAAACCTCACTGCACCCTCCTGTCAGGGAGTTGAGGAGAGTGAGAAGGTCCCCCCTGAGCCTCCTTTTCTCCAGGCTGAGCCCCCCCAGCTCCCTCAGCCTCTCCTGGTGCTCCAGACCCTTCCCAGCTCCGTTCCCTTCTCCAGACACTCCAGCTCCATGCCACACTCCTCCTTCCCAGCCCACTTTGGTAAAATCCAAGCAAGACAAAGTTTATCTCCTGCTTTGAGGGCTGTGCAGAGATCCCTGCTCCCTCCTGCCACGCAGGGCAGGGTTTCAGAGTCAGGGCCAGCATTCCAGCACCCCGCTGTCCTGAGCCAGGAGAGAAACCCCTCGCAGCGGGGTGACGTCAGATCCCACAGCGAGGAGATGCTCCCAAAGCTCGGAATGCTGTGGGATGACCCCCAGGAGCACGGTTTGGCTCGGGGAGCACGGCAGGCTGGAATTAGGCCTCTCTCTGTCGGAACATGCAGGGTCCCCAGCAGTTTTCCCACGCTGCTGGGGGGAGTGGGGGTTTCGGGAGGCTCGGTGCCCCCGGGCCGTTCCCGTGGGGCTGGATCTGCTCCCTGTGGCCAAGCACGTGTTCCCCTGGCTGTGCTCGGGAGTTTCGCCGGGGCTGCGTGTCCAGGCAGGCTCCCTGCCTGCTCCCAGCCAGAGTGGGAAGGCACTGGGAAGGGGAGGGAAGGGACAGGTTTCAGGGAAAGCGAGAGGAGCAGCCTAAAACAGGTGATGAGCGCACTGGCTCATCCACACATCCCAGGGAAGAGTCCATCTGTGATCCAGTTGGGATCCAAACTTGTCTCCTTTGTTGTCGTTTGGACTTCGAGTGAGACCTATTAACAGCAGTATTTGATTGATCAGTGGTAGAAAAGGATTCTGCTCATTGGCAGAACTCAACCAGGAGCCCCCTTTGCCCCCTTCCTGTGCCAGTCCCTGTGGGATCTGGGAATCAGCTGAACTTCCAGAAGTGCTGCCTTTGCTCAAGAGTTGTGCCTTTAATGTTGCACAGACACCTCCAGGATTCCAGACTCCGTGTCTGCACACCACAGATTGCACCCAAAAAGCTGCAGGTCCTGGCCAAGGTAAACTGCAGCACCAGGAACTGCTGCTGCCCAGGGGAGCGGGGCCCTACCAGCATCCCATAAATGTGGCCTAAAGACTGTCCCATAAATTCTGACCTACGGGGTACAGGTGTCCTCAGAGGATTCCCTGTGTTCTCCTCACCTTTAGGAGCAGACTGTTAAATGTACATGGCCAGCTCCAGTTCCTGTGCACAGGCAGAGCCCCGAGTTCCTGTAAAAACCCTCCCCCAGAAGAAAAAATAAAGGAGATTAAATGATTCATAGCACTTGTACGGGGAACAAAATTTATGGGTTTGTTTTTGCTTTTGCTTTTCATTTTAAGTCTTTTCAGACTCAGTTTAAAAAACAAATCAAGCCCATTCTCTTCCCTTCCTCCTGGTGACAGGTTGCCCAGATGCCTGTCTGGGTCAAGAGGACACTGCTGTATTTTGTTTTACCATCTGGCATCACCCAGCTCTGCAGATTTTTTAACCTCTTAATTCTCAGTAGCATTTCATCCTTTGCTAATCCAATCATTGCCCCATATTTGTTTTGTGAAGCTTCCAGAATAATTCCCCTCCAATCCAAGCATCAGCAGCCTGTGTGTCAGGGCTGGTCCTGAGCAGGAAGAGGGAAAAATTCCCCTGCTGAGCCACAGAAGATCAAGTGCCACATTCAGAGTCAGAACTAAGCCTACAACAAAGATTTCCCAGGGGCAGAGGAGAAGGTCCAGGCTCCCTGCAGGCAGGATGGGGCTGCTGGAGCTGCTGGAGGCGACAGTGTGGGGCTGTCACTGGGATCCAGTGCCACGGGGCGGGGGCTGTTTCCACACTCCCAGCTCCTGGATGGCTCGGATGCCTTTGCTGCACAACTCATCCCACAGACCCATAGGATCCAGGGAAAAGGAAGGGAGAGCTGGGCACAGGGACTGCCAAAGCTGTCCTCTCAGTGCAAGAAACTCGGGACAAGGGAGAAATTTTCCAAAACCAGTGGCTTTTGCATTGTTTGAAAACTTCCTGCTCTTCCCCTAAGCGTCCTTGAAAAGAAGTTTGTTCTCCCCAAAAATTACAAGAGGAAACTTTGGAACTGAGCGAGGTCTCACTTTCAGTTTCAGAATATGTTGTCTTGTTTAATTTGGGGGCTAAGGAATATTTTCTCATGCTCATTCACCTGCTGCGCTTATGGACCAGGGGTTTGGTTTCCCATGGTGCCATCCATACCAGGAATGTGCTGTTACAATTTTTAATCTGTTTTTTCCTCCCTGGGCTCAGTCTCCCTCCCCAGCTCCCAGCTTGCAGCACACACAGCTCTGCCAGAACAGCTCCTGGGTGGGCTGAGAGCAAAGGGAAGGAGCTGGGATGACAATGCTTGGTGCTGCCTGTTGCTTCCAAAGGTTTCACAAAATCCAAGCACAGCCCCAGCTGTGCCTTCCTCTCTCTGGATTTCCTGCAGTGCCCTTCCTCAAGGAGGGCAGATACCCGTGAGTCTGACTCAGGGAAGGTTGCAGGGTTTGCCCTCCCGTGCTGAATCATCTGCTGCACGCACAGAGGGAAGAGGTGGAAAATGGGGGAGTCCCCTGGGGATCCTCGGTGTCACAGAGGGAGGGGAGGGTGAGGCATTGTACCGAGGAATGCCAGCCCCATCCCAAAGCACTTCTCAGCATCACAGAATGATCCAGGCTGGAAAGGACCACAGCGGGGTCAGGCAGGGTCACGCTAAAGCACCTTGCACAGGATTGTGTCCAGGTGGTTCTTGGATAAGAATATTTGAATATTCATGCTCCACAGGACTAGAGCAGTGGGAGAACAGGCACAGCTGCAGGATTTGCCCAGGGATGAAGGGTGTGATCAGTCCTCTGCAGCAGCCCCGTCCCTGCCTGTACCCTAAAGGCATCGCAAGACCCCACAGCAAGATCCCAGAGCACTGATGGGTGCAACTGTGTGTCCTCCTGTCACACACAGGTGACAGTCCTGCTCCTGCCAGTCTCCTCCTGGGCACCCCCCAGCCAGAAACAAAGGCTGGAGGGACAGGAGAGCAGAACTTTGGGTGTGCAGTGCCGCCTGTGCCGTGAGAAGATGCTCCGGGAATCACTCGGGGAATCGCTCCGGGAATCGCTCCGGGAATCGCTCCGGGAATCGCTCCGGGAATCGCTCCGGGAATCACTCCGGGCGGCTGCACAGCAGCAGTTTTAGCGGTTCGCCAAGGTTTCCAGCCGCTGTGGCTCGGAGAAAAGCGGGGTTTGTTGGCCAGGCAGCGACACCTCCTGGCATCGGCCACCCCAGCCCGGGCTCCAGCCCGGGACAGCTCCGGCAGCCAGGGAGGCCGGCGGAGCGCAGCGATCGGCGCGGCTGTTCCACAGGAAACCATGACGATGGTGATGATGACGATGATGATGATAAAATTCACCTCTTGCAAACGCTTACTAAAAATCACAGTCACCTCGGAGAGAAGCTGCTTGAGGGCTCTCAGCCAGGCCCTGGAACTGCTCCCGGTCCTGTCCAGGCTGCTCCAGGATGCCCCAGAGCCAAGTGTTGGTTGTGGGTCTGTACTTTGGATGCTGAAGGGGAATAGACCCTCCAGGCCCTGCATTTTGTTTTTTTCCTTATAAAGGATTATAGTTCTTTTTTGCACAAGAAGGAGAAAGTCCATAAAAATTAAATTAATTAAACAGAGGTAGCAAAACAGCCATGGAAACAGAAACCCACGGTAAGAAGAAATGGAGATTTTTGGAGGAAATTATGACTTTGTACCGGGAACCCGACACTCCCAGCTGCAGCAAGGGGCTGTCTGCTGGGCTAGGAGAGTTTTCCACCTGGGGAAGACCCAGGAAAACCCCTTTTGTCCAAGCTGATATAAATCTCCTGCGTGGTAACTTCATTGATTCATTCCCATTGCTGATGGCACCGGCCTGGGGGTGCCTGTGATGGGAAGGGAGGAGGGCTGAGTGCCAAACAAAGACTGATCCAGGGATTTTTCCCCCTTCTCTTGCAGTGGCACAGCCATTCCAAGCACACACCTGGGCAAACTGCACTTGGCAGCGGGGCAGAGAGATCCAGGTCCTTTCATGTGCCCACACAGGGCCCTGTCCCATCTCTGCACTTTACTCCCCCAGCTGTGAAGGGGAGTAATTCCCTAACTCCTGAAAAACATCATGTTACATAAACTGAGAGAAAGTCCTTGATCTCCTGTAAACACCCGGCTCCCAGAGTCTCCCATCCCGCTGTTTTTATTGTTGCTAGGTTATTAATAGCTCCCTCCTGCACTGAAACATTATTTAGGTTCTATTAATACTTCACAGCCACCCAGGTAAATACCAAAGGTCAGAGCTTTACCGAGGTGTCTCACAAGATGAGGCAGCTCTTCCCCTGTGCCAGGGCTCGGCTGTGCTGCACTGGAGGGCGCAGTACTGCAACCTTTACCTTCCCTTTCCCCCAAAACCCTCTCACACCTGCTCCTCTCCCACTCACACGTGCAGGGCTGTACCAGGAAGCGAGGCAGGGCGCATGTGTGCAGGTCCTGAACTCCTCAATCCTCTGGAATTCACTCAGCTTCATAAAGGAAATGAAAATGGATCAAGGAAAGACATTTATGACAAGTGGAAAGTTCCGCTTTGCCGTGTGTGGCTGGAGGGCCCTGATGGCTCTGTGCCTTCTGCAGCAGGCTCAAGGTACGTGCACACCTGAGTGTTACTTTTCCTTTCACTATATGGCTTTGTTGGTTGGAGGAGAGATAAATTTTTATCAGTTTAAATGGGAATGATTCACGTAAAGTGAAATATTCCATGGTAAAGAAGCGACAGTTTAAAATCTGTCTATGGAAGGTGTCTTGTTGAGGGCTAGTGATGGACACAGTGATCTACTAGAAAAAATAAGGGCAGGAAAATACATGCGGGAAACCCGCACCTCTGAATTCCTGGCGGGATCCGCCTTTGGAGGGTTGGGATTGAATGGGAAGTGTGGGACAGCCGTGTCCGCACTGTCCAGGGGAGAGCACAAGGGAGTCAGGTGGAGTTTGTGAGTTGGAAATCGGTGAAAAGCAGTGAGACCACGGGGAAGCCACTCGAAATTATAAAATAGATTGTTCACACAAATGTGGGTCCTAATTCGAAAAGCTGTCGAGATGTTTTATGAGAGATGAGGAGAACATTACACCACACCTGCTTCCGGAGCCAATTTCCAGTCTTTAATGAATGGCTCTGCCTCACATTTTGACACCACCTTAGTCAGAATCAAGTGATATTTTCTATCCACAAAGTATTTTTAAGTAGTTCATATAATTTTCCCTTTTGACCAGGTCATGTTCAACTTCTCCCTCCTCAAAATGTGACGCTGTTGTCAAAGGATTTTGCCATGATTTTGACCTGGGCTCCAGGGGAAGGCTCTCCCCCAGATGTGACCTACACAGTGAGGTATGAAAGGTAAGAGCTCCCAAACCACGTCTGATTGAAGGCACAGGGACAACAACTGGGCATCTCTGCTGATTAATGACTGTCCTAATGATCAGTGACCTTCCACCAAAACAAAACATGATCCAGCTGGGCAGTGTTCCAAACTCTGAGCTCCAAAACCCTCCCTTCTCTTGCTCTATAAATCGCAGCAGAACATGTTCAATATTTTGGTATGGTTGTTCCTTCCAGCCAGGATCGCCTGGACAAATGGATGAAGGTTCCTCATTGCAAAAACATCCCCAGAACCTTCTGCAACCTGACTTGTGCCCTCTCCAACTTCTACGTTAAAGTCCGGGCTCGGGTGAAAGCGGTTTGGGGACAATCCCAGTCACCGTGGGTGAAATCCCAGTTCAAGGATTACTACTCAGATGGTGAGTGCCTGGAAGGAAGGACATTCCCACAAATGGATAGACCACACCCCACAGCTGTCCAGGAGCTTTATGGATGGCAGACATTTGAGTGAGCACAAACAGTAACGAGCTGGGATCATTTAGGAATTAATTTTGTAGCAAGTGTCAGACTTTGTTCATCAGTGTCCCAGCTGAACAAACTGGCTTTGAGCTCTCTGGGGTGTTTTAGATAAAAGAGGTGTCCTTTGCCTCCCTCTTATCACAAGATAACAGAGGATCAGCCACAGAAAGTGTCACTGCTGGGAAGGTAAGAGCCAAGCAAGCCCCATTCTCTCGACTGCAGTGGAACTGGCTCCCCCCGTGCTGAACCTCAATGTCCAGGAGAATTTCATCCATGCGAGTGCCTCCTTCCCCCTGCCCACCTGTGTGGAGAACCTCACTTGGAAGTATGACCTGAACCTCTGGGAAGCGGGATCTGAAGACAAGGTCAGTAAAAGTGGCTCTTTTTAGATGAAATGGAGGAACTGAAAGAGCTTCAAATTTCTGGGCAGGGAGGGAGGGACTGGATCCAGGCCCTGGAGGAAATGAACCAGCCAGACCAGAGTTAAACCAAAGCCAGAGACAAAAAGTAGAAGTGTGCGTGTGCATCCTTATTTTTTTTTGGTAGTTCCCTATTTTTATCAGGAAGGGGGGGCTACACTACAGCCAGCCTAAAGATCTGAGGTTTGAAACAACAAATCCAGGTGGCACTGGCAGCATTCCCTGGCAGAGCAGAGCACAGCACAGCCCTGAGGCCACACAACGTAACCAAGGGTTCCATGGGCTAAAGGGGTACAGAAACACCACCCCAATAATGAAAGAAGAATCTTCCCAATCCTCTGCTTTGTCTCTCAACAGAAGAAATATGAAGGTCACTTCAGGAAGGACACGGTGACCATCAACACCACTGCTCTCAGAGGCAATTACTGCTTCAGTGCCAGGGCTCTCTACGAAAGCATTGACTTGAAGCACAGTGAATTCTCCCAGCCCGTGTGTGTGCTTTTAAACCACAAAGGTATGGCCCTTCCCAGGAAAGGATGTGGGTAGACATCCAATGGGATGAGGGCAAGGCAAAAATTTACACCAAAATCAGCTTTTCAACACAAAAAACCAAGGCTTCCTGTTAAAGGGACTGGCTGGATTTTCTAGTGAATAGTTCCTTCTTTCTGTAGAAATATTTTCATTTTAAAAAGCCAGCCCTGAAATGTTTTCTGAAAACCTTAAATATTGTGTGTCAGTGTAGAGCCCATAATTCCTACAAAACACCACTTACAGGAGATTATTTCTGTCTTTTTCAGCAGTGGAGTGGAAGTTCCCACTTCTGGTCGTGATCCTTCTGTTTGTCCTCCCCATCCTTGTGGCCAGTCCCTTCATCTGCTGCCTGATGAAACACGAGGCCAAGCAAAGGAAGATGCCTCAGGTTTTGGTACGGCCCAGATTCTGAGGTCCTCTCCTGACTCAGAGTCTTGCTGGTTTTCAGAGGGTGGCTGGGGAGGAGTGGGGGGTTCTGCACTTCTCAGTTTTACATTCATAATTCCCATCTGAAGTGATCTTTCTTACATCCAAACTTTTCTTTTAAAAGCACCACAGGCTCACGGTCTCATTCCTTCTCCCTGGCAGGATTTCTCTCAATTTAAAGCTGCAGGACCGACCTTCCACTTGGAGCTCAGTGAAAAGGAATTCCGCAGTGATGATCTGAACTGCACAGAGAAGCCAGTGCCACAAAGGAGGACACACAGAACTTTAGGAGGACATCACCTGCCATGGATGGCTTCTTTCCCATCATCATCATCATCATCTTCATCATCGTCGGAGGATGAGGATGAAGAAGACAGCAGCACTTCCATCCTGTACAATGAAATGCCTCGGTATCCAAAGAGACTTCTCAGCTGTCAGCCACCCCCAGCAGCTCCGGGGGAAACCAGCTTGGATTCAGGATCTGGAGGTCTCTCTGTGGACAGTGGATCTGTGCTTGACCTCAGTGCCCTGGGTTTCACTCTCTCTGCAGAGAGGAAGGTTGAGGTGGACACCTCGGGATCCCAGGCAAACGAGGAGACATCCCTTTACCACTGCTCCTCACTGGGAAGAATATCCCTCACTGAGGTCAGATTCCCAGGGGCCAGTGAGCATGGACAGGATGATGGAAACAGGGAAAAGCTGGGAATGACCCCCCTTCACCCCCTGCTGGGGGGGATTTGTGCTGAACCCCACGAGCACCACCCGCACAGGAAGGCTCCTCATTTCTCCAGGGATTGCCAGAAACCCATCATTGATCTGCAGCTCCAGATGGACTCGGGATCCCAGCCCGGAGAGGATCCCAGCAGCCAGCTGCTCATCCCCTTATGGACTCTGCAGGTGGCAGAGGATGAAGGCATTGCAAGTGACTGCTCCAGGGAAGGGACACCGCCCGAATCCTCGGTGCTGAGTGACGCTTTTGAGACTTCAAATACGGAGGGAAGATACCATCCAAAGTTTCGATTCCCAGGCTACGAGCACTCACATTACTTGGGAAGGATCTAAATACCCAGCAGGTCTGGGGAGTGCCTGGAAAATGCTGGAGAGTTCCAGATCCTCAGGCAAGGGTCCTTGAACAAGGACAAAAAACTGATGTCTGGCCTATCAATGGCTTTAGGGACACAAAAGGTGCATTTTATTGCTAAGCCACCTCTGTACTGTCACTGCCCCTCTGATAAGGTGCTCAGGCTCTGGCACAGCCTGAGCCAGCCAGGGGTGAGAGCGGCAGGGACATCTCTGAGGGACCACCCAGCAATCAGGCACTGCCTCGGGGTCAGCTGAGATTCAGAGCAAGGGAACGGCTGCATGTGAGCTATGAAGAGCAAAAGCACAACCCAGCCCTGGGTGGAACCATCAGCTGGGTCCTGAAAACGCAGTGTTGTGCCTGCACGTGGATTTGGAGCTGATTTTGAACTGCTTCATGTCACCTTTGCTTCCCTGTAAGTGCAGAACTTGACTGGAAGTTCCTTTCAGAGACATTCGGCACAATCTGGTTTTTGTGGGATGAGAAGTTCTCCACCTCATCCTGCAGAGATCACCTTCTGTGATCCAACAGAGGGAACTGAAGCCAAAGTCATAAATGTGCAGCATGTTTGTTAATTTATTTTTTGTTTTATACTTTTTGAAGCTGAAATTCCTCCTGCTGTGCAGAGTGTCTGAGAGCAATAATATTTTGATATAGAACTCCATGTGTACGTGGTTTTGTTTCCCAGATCTACAAAGGGAGACTGCAGCTCATCCTGAAAAAACATTCCCTTTAAAACAGGACCCCATCCTGGGCTGGAGAGGAATTCTGAGACTTCCCAGCCAGGTCACTCTGGTCACTGCAAAACCAGGACTGTGACTCTCTCTCTGAACAAAGAATCCCAGAATGGTTTGAGTTGGAAGGGATCCTGAAGTTCATCCCATCCCATCCCATTCCCCACCCTGCCGCGGGCAGGGACACCTTCCACTGTCCCAGGCTGCTCCCAGCCCCGTGCAACCTGGCCTTGGACACTGCCAGGGATCCAGGGGCAGCCACAGCTTCTCTGGGCACCCCGTGCCAGGGCCTCTCCACCCTCCCAGGGAAGGATTTCAGTCCAATATCTAATCTAGATCTCCTGTCTGGCAGTTTACAGCCAACACCTTTGTCCCATCACTTCATGCCCTTGTAAAGGCTTTTTATACTCGAGTAGAAAAAGGAGCCTTTGTGTAAAGGACTCACAGGAAATCCAAGCATTAAAAGAAAGAGGGGAACACTCCCCAGCCATTCTCTGCATTCAGGGGGAGGGCTCAGGTGAGGGGAGGGTGTTGATGGAGGGTATGAAAGCTGAAATCTTCTGAGAATAGGGGAAAAAAGAAGTAAGGGGAGATAGGAGGGACTGGGAACTGCTTTGCAGTAAGATGTACTAATTAAGGTCCTGAATTAAAGTCAGAAGGGGAGGTGGGGGAAAGGATTCACCAGCTAGAATATTCCTTTGTCCTGCAGTGTGTCCTTAGGTACATCCTGCATTGTTATCCCTCCGGTTCCTTTGGAAAGACATAGACGATCCAAACGATCCAAACACAATCACCACCCAATTCCTTGTGCAATCAAGGAAAACCCCCCAGGCTCTGACTTACAGGAAGCTCCGAAGTTGTGTAACCTCTACCAAATTATTTTGACATGTCCCAGCTCTGCAAACACAGCCTGGGATCAGTTCTTTGTCTTGTCCAGGGAACGGAGGGACAGGCTGCAGGCCAGGTGAGCTGCACAGGTGGTGGCAGCATCCAACTCCTCCACATTTTCTTTCACCAGGGCTTGAGACTTGCTTTCCTCTGCAGAAGGGTCAGTCCTGGCCAGAGCACTGTGCTCCCTCTCCCAGAGCAACTGGTCCAGGTCTTATCACAGCACCAGGGAATCATTTCCTTTGGAAAAGACTCTGGAAATCATCGAGTCCAACTGTGAACCCGCCCTGTCCCAGGTGCCACTCCACACATGGAGGGTTCGTGCCCAGCACTCACCAGGTTTGTTGCAGTCCCCACACACTGTGAGGAAATCAAAAGCTGGAGAGAGTTTGGAACTCCAATTTTAAACTTGAAAGTCGAGGTTTGGACATCTTCAGCTCCCCAAAGATTCAGAGAGGTGTTTCCTGGGCCATTCAAGAGGTGACACCTTGCTAGAAACAAGGGCAGAGATGAAGTCTGAAGTTCTGTTCTCAGAACTGAAGTCTCAGGTGCACTCCAAGGTCCCTCAGCTCTGCCCCATCACACAGCAGGAGCATGAGGCAGTGATGTGAGGGAAGGGAGAAATGGAAATACTTTTAGTAGGCTGTTCAGGAAACACCCTAACAAACAGTTGTACTTAATTAGACACTGGTGGATAGGTGTGTCCTTTTTAACAAACTGTGAGGCCTCTGCCTTTGTCCAGGTGAGCTGAGAATGACAAAATGCCAGTGATGCACCATGGCAGGGTTGGAAGCACAGAGCCCTGATAATGCCCAGGCAGGGCAGGGAACAGAATCAGCGTCAGGAACAGGAAATCCACGGATGAGGAGGGAAGCAGAAGGGGTTTGTAAATTCTATCATGTGCTTGGCCACAAGGATGGAGCAGTGAAATCAGCATTCAGCTTCAGAAGCACACAGGGTTTGTATTTTGAAAACATAACCTAACAATGTCCTAAAAACGGAACACCTTGTGGAAAAGGGACTGTATCCCTTTCTTGTTGCCCATACAAACTCCCAGTTCTTACCACGTGGATTCAGGATAACCAGAACAGACCTTTACACTGTAAACAGCCACAAAAGTAAGCATTGTGGGTCTACAATGGCCTCTGCAAAAAGCTGTGGGACAGCAGGTGCTCCTCCTGTGGAAAGGCCACCACTTTTTTATCTCCTTGCCACATCAGGTGAGAGAACCTGGTGGTGCAGAGTCAGGGCAGAGCTGAGGAGCTCCTGCTCTGCCCAGGCTGCAGCAGGGCACGTGCTGATCCTCTGGTTCCCATCCAAGGTCGGTAAGAACAACAGAAGAGCATAAAACCCAGTGCTCTGACTTTCATTTTGAGAAAGCATTCAGAAGTATTTTTTAAGGAAACAGGTGCACTGCTTGCAGCAGGTATTAAACCAACCAGGTGCACAGCACTAAGTTTTAATGTCTAGAGTTGTAACAAGCTCGAGTTACCCGACGAGAAAAGCAAACCTCAAACCCCAGGAACCTCAGGGAGGGCTTTCAGGCAGGAAGCTCTCAGCAAAAAGGTATTTGGCTCTTTTTCAGGAGCTGGGGATTTTCTCAGCCTCTGGCTCGTGCACCTTTGTACAGTCAGGTGTGCTCTGGAGGGGAGAGGTGCTGCTGCTGTCACTCTCCTCTGTCTCACACATGCGCAGGGCTCCGAGCAGCCGTGAGCTCAGATCCCAGGGAAGGCAGGACAGGAGCTCTGCTCTGTTACTGAGCAACAAATCCAACCTGGCCTGGCAAGAAAGAATTCAGCTCTCGTAAAAGGTGATTCACCTGCACACAGGAGCAAGTGCCTGCTCTCCCAGCCCAGCCGGCAGAGTTCTTCATGAAGCGATTTCTGATCGTCCTGGCTGGAGTTTCAGTGGTCGGTAAGTCCCGAGCTCTCCTCTGCTGGTGCTGATCGTGGTGTTTCTGTTTGATCCTGGAGTCTGGGCTTCAATCCTGTTTCCTGAATTCTCACCTAGAGAATGAGCTGTTGTCTGAGTTCTCTTCTGTGTCGATCTCTCCTTGTTTCAACTCCCATGTGTGGTTGGATGCTTGGCACTTGAAGGATTAGTAGGGAGAGGAAAAGATGCCCTCACTTCAAAGGGTTTGTCACTGTGCTACAACCCAAATCCTACAGGAGCGAAGGATATTCACTGGTTTCAGGGGGCTTTGGATCAGTCTCCTTGTGTCTTAAGCAAAGGCACAAATGAATACAAGAACAGCCCTGATTTTAAAAGAGGTACAAATAAATAATGTAATCTTAAAATGAGAGAGTCATCGTAGAGTGGTTTGGGTCAGAAGGGACTTAAAGCTCATCTCATCCCATCCCCTGCCATGGGCAGGGACACCTTCCACTGTCCCAGGCTGCTCCAAGCCCTGTCCAACCTGGCCTTGGACACTGCCAGGGATCCAGGGGCAGCCACAGCTGCTCTGGGCACCCTGTGCCAGGGCCTGCCCACCCTCCCAGGGAACAATTTCTCCCTTATATCTAATCTAGATCTCCCCTCTAAAAGCCATTTAATCCTACTCCAGATGTGACAAGCTCACTCCAGGGTGAATGAAGGATAAACTTGCTCTTTCCAAACACCAGCTTTTCAGCATTCAGCCTTGTCATTAATCTGCTCGTGGCTGGGATCTCACTCTGTGAAACTCCTGCACTGCAGGGACTGTCACACTGTGAAATATCCTGGTTTTCCCCTGCCCACACTTGACTGTGCTTGTGTTATGCTGCTTTGCATAACAGTGTTCTAGCATGGATAAATGTGGGAAGACAGAGATTTCCTACTCCTGATACGATCAGGGTATTTGTGACTCAGTTTTCAGGCTGCTCAGACAGGGAATCCCATCCCCTTTGTACCCACACTGCTGCCTCCTGCTGAGCCTGGCATGAGCAGAGGGAATGTGGAGCTGCAGATGAAGTCAGGACAAACTCTGGAGCAGCCAGCAGCCCATTTCTGCACCACTTCCCTGCCCAAATGCCACACACAGGACTGAGAAGGGACCTGTGCCTTTCTGCCTAACCCTCCTCCCACTCAGCCAGCGAGGCTGAATCGGTGGCAGTCGGTTCTGCTCCACGGGGGGAGGCTTGGAGCGAGGATCCAGGTGGGATTTAGTCTCTGCTCAATGTGATCTCATCCAAGTCACCCCATCTCAGTGCTCAGTTTGCCCATCTGGGCTATTTTCATTTGCTCACCCCACTTTTTCACACGGGGTCTCATTGTTCACTGCAGGCTGAACCCTCACGTGCTCCAGGTGTTTATCAATGCCACAAACCAAGAGCTGAGTATTGCACAAATTATCTCCCTTTGAGAGTCTGCATATGACCTGAATTCACAGAGTTTATAAACCCTGAAGCTGGAAGCTATTGTGGCTTGGGAAAATTTTTTACTGTGTTTCCTCATGATAAGAGAGAGATTAAAGTCCCGAGGACTTTTCTGCAGCATCTCAGAGCCAGTTTGCTGCAGGAGGGCCATGGTGGGATCCTGCTGTCTAGGGACATGTTTGCAGGGGCAGGGGACACTCCTGCCCCCCAAAGCCAGAGCCATTCTCCCCAGGGAAGGGGAGCAGGGCTCGGAAAGCAGGGAGCTGGCTGAGCTGTTTGCTCTCACTCTGGCACACCCAGGTCAGAGTCCAGACATCGGGTGTCGCTCCGCAGGGGCAGTTTCCATCCAATAAAACATGGAGCACCAGAGGAGATGGCAGCCACATCTTCAGGGAGGTGACACTGAGCTCTGCATGTCACTTCCTTGAGCAGGGGCGGAAGGCAGAGACATTCACAGACGTGATTCTGGGCTTGAAAATGGGTTATTATTCTTATTTTACCACCCATTTAAGTGCTCTTAAAGAAACCAGACTGGAAATTCAAGGATTCTCTTTCTGGCTTGAGTTTTTGAGGCTTTTCTGTATAAATTCCTGAGTTACATTTCTTTGGGATGAGTCAGTTGTCGGCAAGGTGTGTGATGTGAACACAGTTTGAAGTCTTGTTCTGCTCAAGCTCTTTCTTTTCAGCCCAGCTTTAGCAAAATACCACGGGATCGATGTTCATCTGAGGGCTGAGATGTCAGAAAATGCTTTTTAATGCCAGTTTCTCTGCTCCTTCAGGCATCGTGACTACAGAGAGACCATCATGTCTGAAACGTGCAGCATTTTCTTCCACAAACTTTGAGAACATCCTGACCTGGGAAACCGAGGCAGATATTCCCCCTGGCACTGTGTTTGATGTCCAGTACAAACAGTAGGTGAAGTTTGCTTCTATTGGGCTGTTCTTAGGGCTCTCAGAAAGAGAAGGGCCAAGAGAGAAAAGCTGATTTTGCTGCTTCTCCTGCCTGTATTATGGTTCTGCTTGGAGGAGAACTCACTGAAGGACAGGATTATTCAAAGTGGGAGATGATGCCCATTTAAGCAAATATTTTACATCTTGGGTTGCTTTGCTCCATTACTGAGCTACTCTTGCCTTCAGCAACTTCCTTCTCTCTATTCCGTTCTCCTCCAGTCCTGTTCAACCAAACAAACCCAAACCTTTGTTTTGTCCTCAGGTATGGAGAGAAATCCTGGCTCACCAAGCATGAGTGCCAGAGCATCACCCAGCTCTTCTGCAACCTCACCCAGGAGACAGAGAACTTCATGGAGCATTTCTACGGGCGGGTGAGGGCCAGGGGCTGCTCCTCCAGCTGGGTGCGCTCCGAGAGGTTCGAGCCCCGCAAAGAGAGTAGGTACCCCTGAAATCCTCCTTCCTGGGGCCTTCGGGGCAGCATTTCCTCTCCTTGCAGCCTTGCCAGGCTCTGTGCTTGGTGGGGAGGGAGTGAAGGCCTGGAGGTTTGTATTGGGCAAGGAGGTAAATGAGAAACGGGCAGGGCCTCCCCTGAGATCCCACAGCAAAGTGGGATCAGAGGAGCAAAGGAAAATCCAGGTGTGATGGAAGGGAGAGCTGCTGGACAGAGGCATAGAAACGAGTGAGAGACATGATGGGAAACCAGAGGGCAGCGAGTCCCAGGAGCTATGAAATGTGAACATCAGGACAAGCATCCATTCCTATGGATACCTGGTGTTCCCAGCCCCTGAGTGAGCCCCACTGCAGACACACAACGCAGCCTTTGGGGGCCTTATTGGCTCCGTGGGTAAAATTTCCCCACTGCAAGATCACCAAGAATAATTGGAGGTGGCATCAGCAGTCAGTGGTTGTGAGAGCCTTCAGACCTTTGCACCAAAAAAGCTGTGAAAGCTTGGACTGAACCCCTTTTCAGTGCTGGGTGTAGCGTGTGCCTGTCCCCAGAGGTAAGTGCAGGCACAAAAGCCCTGCAAATCTGATGGAGGGTGGGAATTGGGGTTTGGGCAGCCAAACCTGAGTGCCTGTGATGGGATTTCACCCCCCACCACACACAGGGAGGAGGATATCCTACACAGGGACAGGGAACATGGAGCTGGGAGAACATGGTCCTAAGGAAAAGCCTGGGGTGAGAATTCCTGGGGACAAACACTGTAAAGGTACAGAACCCCAAAACCACCTCTGTCTCCAGTGGCCTGACTTCTGCCATGCTCATGCAGCTCAGACACCTTTTGGTACAAACAGAAGCAACAATTTCAGTGAGTCTGGGGTGTGTTTAAGATATCAGGTGATATTAAAACAGCTGACACTGCCTGTTCTGCCTTCCCCAGCCGTTATAGGAGCACCACAAGTGGAATATATTCCCTATGTCCGCTCCATAAAGTTCCTTATCCGCCCCCCCGGTACCCCCCTGCGGGGTGAGGATGACCAGCAGCTCACCGTGGAGGACATTTACAGCAAATTTGGGGCTGTGGATTATCACCTGACAATATTCAACCAGAGGACACACCAGCAGGTAAAGGGATTCAGGCACTGGGATTCTGTAAATCCTGTTTCAGACAAGCTGGAGAAGGATCTCAGAGTTTACACAGGATGGAGGAGATTTCTGATGTACAAGGGAGAGTCTTGGAATCTCTGACTCTCAGGACAACAACTTTAAGCATTCTTCTTAAATTCTGGGGGGAAAAAAGGACTTTCCAAGAGTACTGTATAATTATCAAGAAGTAAAACCATTGGTGACTAAAAATTACTTAATTAGTTCAAGTCTTAAGAAACTGAAATGCAAAATTAAATGCAGAAATAATAGAAAACAAAATTATATAAATATTCAGAATTCCATACATACAGAATAATTACAGCCCTGTAAGACCTCATTAGTAAATAATATTTTATGCTGAATTTTGCAATTTGAATTGAAGAAAATTTAATCTTCCTAAAATACAGATTTTTACCTCTCTTTTCAACAGTGGACAAAGAATGAGCACAATAAAGAATTTGAAGTTTCCAACTTGGACCCAGACACTGAATACAACGGAACAGTTTATATCTGTCTGCTCCAGAGAAGGAGCAAACCTCAAGTGTTTTGGGTCAAAACACTGGCAGGTGAGGCTGCTAACTCTGCTGAGAGTTGAAAAGTCCAGCTGGGATATTGGATGCACAAAATACATTGATTTTCAGCACGGAACGTTTTAATAATTTAAAAATTCATCCTGATGAGACTAAACCTGTGACATCACCTAGCTAATTGTGCCATTTTTCTAACCCAGCTCTTTTTCTACTTGTTCTCTTCCCAGACAAGACGTGGATCCTCTACTGTTTGGTGGCCCTGGCGTTCTGTGCCGGGCTGGTCTTTGCTGCCAGCACTTATGTGATCTACAAATACATCAAACAGCGCAGTGCCCAGCCCAGGGCCTTGGTGAGTGCCCTTCAGCCACTGCAGCTCAGCTTGGAAATCACAGAATCACCACTGCCTGGGCTTGGAAGGGACCTGAAAGATCACTTAGTCCACGCCCTGCTATGGGGTCCACACCTTCCACTGTCCCAGCCTGGCCTTGGACACTGCCCTGTGCCACGGCCTCACCTCTCTCTGAGTAAAGAATTTCTCCCCAATATCCAATCTAAACCCACCCTCCTTCATTTAAAGGGTTAATGAGCTTTGTCTGGGCAATCAGTGCAGATTACTGGGACTTTATAGACAGGTGCTCAGAACCTTCCCCAGACTGAGCCCCTCGGGTTTGGCAGCTAAACTGAGGCATCCTAAATCCCTAGTTCTCCTTGAAACCCTGGGATTCTCGCCTATCCCTCATCTCCCACAGCAAGAATTGGGTTTTCATGCTCATGAGCTCAAGGATTTTCATGCTATTTCCGTGCTGCAGGGCTTAGGCCAAATTTTACAAAAGCGAAAGCAGGAGATTTTCTTCCTCATATTTCACGATTGCTCAATCGATACACAATGAGAAATGTCTGTATTCCTGTGAAGGGTCATTCCCCAGGGAAAAACACCCAGAGTTCTTTTGTCAGCAGAGCAGATCCCTGGTGGTTGTTACTGGCTTTTACTGACACTTCTCCAAAGAAAATGTTAAAGTAACTAAAGCAAACCTTCGAGGTCACAGCTTCTTGTTAATAACCCGTGCTTTTTTATCTGCTCCACCAGGACTTCAGAGGGATTCCGTCATTCCAGCCTCTCACGCTGACAGTGGAGCACATCATAAAGCCCCTTAGTTTATCCAAACCTTCCCTTTTCATCCCTGAAGTGCAGCTGGCACAGATGAGCCAACATTTGGCCTGGGCCCCGGAGCCACCACGGCCCTTCTGTCCCTACCAGCAGCAGGCGGATGTTCCAACATTCCAGCTGCCCCCTCAGCCATCCCAGGTGGAAATCACAGCTCTGAGTGATTATGCTCCTCAAACAGCTGAGCAGAGCATTCCTGCTGCCACATCCAGCACAAGCCTGCCCCTGACCTACGGGGTGTGTGTGGAAGGCACAGACCACGCCGACAGGAGTTCATGGCCGGACCAAAGGCTGAAGGAAGTTTCTCCAGATCATTCTGTGGATGGAAAGCTCCGAACCCAAGGGCTGGGAAAGAGCTGCAGCCACTGGGATTACAAAGAGCAGCAGCCAAAGGTGGCACTGTGGAAGAGCAGGGACAGACTGGAGTCGGTTCTGTTCCAGGGGAGCCCTGGGCAGACCCAGCTGCTGCTGCAGAGGGACGGGCTGGAAAATCCAGAGCGAGTGTCCCAGCTGTCCCTGTCTTTGCTGGAACAGGGAGGATGCTACAGACAACAGGCAGAGCTGCCCCTGCTGCTGTCTGCAGGGACAGCTGCCCCAGACTATGTTCCAGAGGATGAACTGCTGGCACCTCTGTCAGCAACCCTCCTTCTCTCAGTCCGGACTGGGAACGATTTCCCTGGAGAGAGCCACCCGGAGCAGTGGGTGCTGCCAGAGCCATTCCCACATCCTGCAAACCAAGTGCAGCTCCCAGAGACTGCAGGGGTGGAAATGTTCCCAGCAGCAAAGGAGCTGAGCTGCACAGACCTGAGCGTGTCCCCAGACAGCAGCTCCGGCCGGGACAGGGGCACTCCTCTCACCATGCTCTTCAAAGATTTGGACTTAAAAGTGCAGTGGGATGAGGATGATAACACAGGATTTTATTAGGATGACTTAATGGTATTAAAATCCAGGTGATGTTTTCTTGCATGAAACAGAAGCAATGCAAAACCACAGCTAATCCTGGCTGTATTACATGGCTCAGGGCTGTCAGACTGTCCCACTGTGGGGTTTGGTGCCTTTACTGACAGAATTACTCCTTGTTACACTGCAATACTGTACCTTTGCACTTAAACAACAGGTCTTTATTTCATATTCTCAAATTCATTATGAATTGGATTACTTTAAAAGATGAGTTAAGATTCAATTTCCAATCCAAGATTCAGTTTACTGAAAATTTAGCAAAATTCACAACAGAAACTGCCTTTGCTCTTTACCAACACCAAAGATCTAGGGCTAAGATGTATCCACCCTTTGAAGAAATTCAGGTATACAAACCTAAAAGAATTTAATGTACCATGGTACAGTAAAAGAAGCAAATAGTTACTGGTGTTCTACCCTTGGATAAATGACTTGGAAAATGATATTCTCCTTCCCTGGGATGGACTTTGCCTCTAAAGGAGTCCTTGAAACTGAGTAACAGCTCCTGCTGCAGCAATTCTGTGAAATATGCCCCTGTCCTCTGTGGTTTTTAATACTTGTACAAAGATAAAGCCTTTTTTAATACCTGTACAGAGATAAAGCCTTTTTCATCTCTGCAACAGATTCATGCAGCCTTGGCCCAGTTCTGAGATGTCTCAGCTGCCACTCCTTTCTTTCTCTGCAGTGGTCACACATTCTCTTCCTCCCTTGAGATCCCCAGGGATGAAGCACCTGGGATCACACCAGGCAGGCAGGGATGTGAGGATTTACAGCACTCCCAGTTCAACCCTCAGTCTCAGTTTATCCCAGTCCATGCACTCAGTAATCCACAAAGGAGATCGGGGAGGTCTTGAGCTCTTCCTCCCACCCCTCACTGCCCATGAGGAACCTGCTCCATGTTCCTGGCACATCCTCCAGAGCTGCCATGACTATTTTTGGGAGCCAAAATCCTTGCATCTCCACCAAAAGCAAGCTAAATTCTAAATTCAGGGGCCAAAGGAGGAGATTATTTTTCATTCAGAGGAAAGCAAAGTTCAGCCTGTTCATTTCCACTGCTGTGGTGAAAAAATGTGTCTGAGGACATCAGTTTTAGAGAAGTGAAAGCATTTACGGGAATAAACAGGGTTTGACTGGTATGGGGAAGTATTCACTCGAAGGGACTAAGGCTGAGCAGAGGTAAAATTCAGCTTTTCCCACTCCAAGTGCACTTGGGGGTTTTCTCAGCCCAGGAAAGCTGAAGCTAAAGGCTAAATTCCACTTGCTGTGGGGTGGTTTTGCAAACAAGCCACAGGCTCATGAAGTGAAGATTTTTGATGATTCAACCCAGGATTAAAGAAATAGTGTTAGAAACTTTACAGGCCAAGGTTCAGCTCTGAGCTCCAGCACCAAGAACTGACAAAGAACCACAGCCCTGTGAGGCCAAAAGGTCAAAATTCCAAGTGTGGTGAAGAAGTGTCAGAGCACAGGGTATCAAAGATTGAAATATGTGCACGGCTTGGGCAGTGACCAGCAGGACATTTCCAGGGAGCTCACCCCACACCATTCACTGCCAAAGGGTTTGTGGAATATCCTTTGATCTGCTTCCTGTACTCTGTGCCCCAAAAAACAACGCACAGAGAAATGCTGCAGCTCCTGGAGTTGTTCCCAAGGACTGTGAGACCCCAGGGGTGACATTTTTTCCCACTAAACCTCCCCAGAGAGGCATTTAAAACCAGTGATGCCAATTACCTTATTCAGAGTTGCCTGTGGGCTGCATATCTTGTGTCAACAACATTCCCAGTGATGCTACTCAGGGAATAATCAAATGCCACAATATCAACATTTTGGATTGTGTTGTGAAACATAACCCCCAGCACAGGAAGAGTACAGGCAGAGTCGTGTGGAAGGGATGGGGGCCTTGGCAGAGCATTCGAATGTGCTGCTAAAATGACTTTATTTTCTGTTTTAAAAGCCTTTCCAAATCCCTCAGCAGAACCCCTGCCACAGGGTCTGACCATGCCAGAGTGTAATAAATGTGTCATCCTGCTGCAGGACAGGTGGGAACTGAGGGAAGCCGAGGAATGGATTTTTAGAATGCACGCTGGTGCGTGAAGATGCAAAGTGTCCCCGAGCTGGGACATTCATCTCTCCTTCAGGCCCTTAAATACCTTCAGGACTGCTTTACCCCTGACTGAACAAAAGGCAGGAATGATTCCAGCCCCATCCTATCCTGCCTGTTCCACCCTCCCAGCAGCTGTGATGCCCAGGGATCACAGGCAGGAGAGCCCTGTCCTTCGGAGGGACTGGCTGCAATATCCTCAGCTTCCTGCTCTCGTCATGGCTTAGTCAATATTGATCTTTGAGGCCTGGATCTTCTGAGCAGAGGGAGATTGGTTCTTGTCTCATGAGTCACCTTCTAAATTTAACATGTAGATCATCCCTTCTCAAGCTGTTTCTGTTTGGAAAAGCTTGGAAAGAGAGGTTGATGCTGAATTTTATTCAAGGAATGTGTCATCCTTGCTGACCTCACTGCTTTCCTCTGTTCAGAACCAAACTGATCCATTTGTGTCAAACAGCTGCTCCAGGACATCCTTATCTCCATCTCCTCCTGTGTAAGAACATTTCCAGATAAACAGCAGGATTTCAACATTGTTCCAAAGGTCTCCCCGTGCAAGCCACCTGTGCCTAACAACTCTCTGCTCCTCAGTCATCCTGGCTGCTCCAGATAACAGTTCTGCTAGTTCTGGATAATAAAAGCTGGAGGAGCCTTGCCACGAGGAGCATGTGTGTCCCCAGCAGATGTCACGCCGATGACAGGTGAGCGCTGCAGTTCAGTTGTCACAAGGACACCAGAGGAGCAGGTGGCAGCTGTAACCCTAGAGCCAAGCATTGCTCTTTGTCTTCTCAGCTAAATCTGGGAGCTGGCACTTGCTCACTCCCCGACCAGCAGCCCCGCTGGGAGCTCAGCAGGGATCCTTGCCCAGGGATGAACACTCTGCAAGCCAAGGATCCCGTTCTCCCTGCCCGTTTGTTCCTTTATTTTGGCACTGGAGGGTGTTTGAGCACTATGAAAAATCACTGGGGAGTTTTATAACAAGTTCTGTGAAGAAAATCTTACTCGAGGGACAAATGGGAAGCTCCAAATTCTGGAGACAGAATGAAGGAGAGCTCACAGAATCACAGAGTATCCTGAGCTGGAAGGGAGCACAGGGATCATCAAGTTCAACTCCTGGTGCTGCAAAGATGCCTCAACAATCCCATCTTGTGCCTGGCAGTGCTGTCAAACCCTCCTGGAGCTCTGGCAGCCCCGGGGCCGTGCCCATTCCCTGGGGAGCCTGGGCAGTGCCCAGCACCTCTGGGGGAAGAACCTTTCCCTGATACCCAGCCTAAACCTCCCCTGAACCAGCTCCAGCCATTCCCTGGGTCCTGTCCCTGCTCACAGAGACCACAGATCAGTGCTTGCCCCTCTATAGAAAATAAATTTTATAACAGAGGGTTGATGAGACAAAATGAATGAAATTATGATGGATGATAATTACACATTACTTCTCATCATACAAAATTCAGGGAAGTACTCGAGTGGCCATGGATTCAAAACCAATGAAAGGGAAATGTTCCTTCCCTCTGAGAGCTCAGCTCACACCAAGGTGCTTCAGACACGCCAGCCCAGTCCTTCCTGTTTTTTGCTTTCTTAGGAATGTCTCAAACACAGCCACTAAATGAACTTCACACCTGGAAGTCCCGGGAGTTCTGGTGCTGATCCTGCTGGGTTTCTTCTTTGTTTGGATGGTAAAGCAAACAAGGTTCCTAGAAATGGCTCCTACTGGTACTGTGCCAAAGTTGATGGTGGAATTCATTCCCACAAAGCCTTCTGACACCACAAGAAACATCATCTGCTTCTCAAATTTGGGAAGGGTTTTCCCTGAATGCTGGAACTGCAAGACTACCTCAAATAAATGGAAAATCAGCAATCTCTGCTCTTTGACCCTGCCTCAAACTCTCAGACACCACCACGGGCTGCTGGATACACAAAGCTCACCTGCTTTGAGGCACCAAGCCTTTGTTTGCTGGAAAAAGGAAATAAAACAGTCACAGCCCACCAAAACCTGAGAGCTGCTGCAGCTCCTGGTGTAATCAGACACTGGCAGGATTTGCCTGGAGTTGATATTCACTAAAGAGATGTCAAAGCAAATGATGTCACTCTGTTACACAGCAATGGCAAGGTTACCCCAAGGGACATTCCTGGGCAGGGTTAAAATATTCCTAATTCAGTTTAGGTGCTTTGTGAGCCTCTCTCCTAAAAGAGCAGAGCACAATCCAACGCTCTGGATTTTGGAGGCACCTGTCCCTCCTTACATCACTTGGCAAAGGCAGCAATTTGGCAGAGCTGGGAGGGAGTTTGGTTGGCACTGCAGTGAGCAGCCCCAGTGTCCCCAGCTGGGCCATCCCCATTGTCCCGGGGAGGGCCTGGCAGGGGCTATATTTGACTGCAGGATGGGCACTCCAACATGGGGAACATTCTTTTGGGGAGAGTCATTCTCAGTGTCATCACCAGGGAGAAGGAAACGCTCCTTTGTCCCTTGCCTTGCCTGGACAGGGGCTCTCCCTGCAGCCTTCACCGGGTGAGTTTGGTTTATCTGTAAATAAACTGCTGTTTGTTGTAAGATTTTGTAGGATCTTCAGAGCAGCATCAGCTGTTTTGTGTGACAGCTTTATTTGACTTGCACTGCAGAAACAGACTGTGCTTTGTGATTGTATCTGCTTTAATGATTGTTTTCCCAGTGTCGTTCTGATGAAAATCCTGGTTTGCTTCGTGTTGTCTCACCAGCATCTGCTCTGTTTTACTGGCATGTTTAGAAAATAAGATGCATTTGAATTGAAAAGTGTAGGTTTTAGCAGATCAGAACTCTGATTATAGAAAAATTGTCCAGGGAAAAATAAAAACCATTATGTAGTAAAAATGAGTCTGTATCAGTAACTGTTCATGAGCATGGAAACAAGGCTCTGATGCCCAGGATGACAGGACTCATTCTGCAGCTGAACCACTTCTGAAGAGAGCAGAAGCTATGAAATTACAAAGATTTTTTTTCTTCCATAAAAGCCTGTTTTATTTTCTTCTTTTACTTATCAGCGTTTGTTGTTTCTTCCAAAGTTAATGCCCACTAAGGAAATATTATCAAGATAATTCTGTATTTTCATTTGCATGTTGGGATATTTTGCATTTACCACAACAACTCTGCTTTTCCATGGACTGTTTATAAGAAATTTATTTACATCAAAAGAAAACTGTCCAAGAGAAAAAATTGTATGAGAAAATTGTACCAGGAAAAGCTGAGGGTTTGTATTTTTATCAAGTTCAGATTCGAAAGCAGCAAAGCTCAAATCCAGGTGGAAGATGTGCCAAGGGAAAATTTCAGTCACGGAACACGAGCTAGGGAAAGATTTACAAGTATGTTTGAGCAAATTCTATTCAGCAACAATTCCATTTGCAAAGCTGCTTTTACAAAGTAACCCGAGCTTTTAGAAGCTGTAAATGTGCACAGTGCAGGACCGTGCTGGGTGGTTTGGATTTAACTGCAGGAGGGGGAGATGAGCAGGGATCCACTTTAAAAACTGACTTCAGTTTAATGCCCACCCATTAGTCAGAGCCTAAAAGCAGCGAGCTGTGGATTCCCAGAGCAGAGGCATGGGTGGGAGCCAGGAGTGCCAATGTTTGCTCCTGTGTTTCACCTGTTGGGTGGGATTTCTCTGGGCAGCTTCCCTGGTCACTCTTTGGGAGAATCATGCTGTTTACTGAGCTTCTCCTTTCAGGCTGACATTTGGGAGGATGCTGTTTTCTCCATGATTTTTCAACCTTTCCCTAAGAGCTCAGGAGAAACACCTGATCCCTTAGGATCCAAAGGACTGGATAAAGCATTATCCTCCCGGAGTCCTGAGCTGTAACTGTTCCTGTGTGAGCCTGGGAGCGGGGAATTAGAGATTTGTAGATGGGAACATGAGGGAGAGCTCTGTTTCAGCAGCTGGAACTGGTGGAGCACCCTGGTTTGGTGGGAGGTGTCCCCTGCCCATAAGATGGGCTTTAAGGCCCCTTCCAACCCAAACCATCCCAGGATTCCGGATAAGATCAGTCCTGGAGAAACAAATCTACCCACCAAGGGCTGCCTATTGCCTGTTCTGGGACAGCTCCAGCTGCCTTGAGAGACTTCATTTCTTCCCCTGATCCCACTTCCCACAGAAGCATCATGAAGCAAACCCCTCTCACAGTGTGAGTGTCAGAAAATATTTTTATATGAACCTTCACTCACAGCCCCTGAATGCCCAAGCAAACCAAGGACTTAAAATGATTCTGTTAAAGTGTCTGATTTGAATGTTTTCATCTGTTCCAGCAAGAAAGTTTGGCTTTGACATCCCACCATGGGAACCCGAGCCTTCTTCCACCACAGAGAGGAGGAACGGAAGGAGGAGAGGAAGCAGAGCTTGGAAATGACCTCCACAACCAGGAAAAAAAGGTTTAAAACCAGGTAAGTCCCAGAGTCAGGGACAGGTTGAGTCAATTTGATCTAGACAGGGCTTTGCACACATTCACAGATTTGTAGAATTTTGAGTTTATGAAATGTTGGAACATTATCTGGATTCTTTTCCATGAATCTGCCCCTGGAAGTGAGGAAGAGGAGACTTTCAGCCTTTCAGACCTATCGATAGCAGCCGCCCTTGCCTTGACCTCCAAAACATCAAAGTAAGTCAGGAATTATTATAACTCCAACATAACCTTGTAGGCAACACCACAGCTCTGTAGCAGGGTCACAGCTTCCAGCTTATTCTGCTGGGAGCAAAAAGAGCAGGGTCAATCCAGAGGTTCTTCCTTTAAAAACACCAGGCCTCAACTAAAATGCAGGAAATTAAATGATGGTGCCATGTGGTAATGAGGAACACTGCCCTGCTCACATGCAAGGCCGTGAGAGGAACCAGATTTTATAGGAATAAATGGAAAATACTGACGGATTAATAAATGAATGGTGACAGATGGGACTCTCCCTCTTTCCTAGAAAATCTCAGCAATATCCCTCCTCCCTTTGATCCTTTTCCCAGCTCCCTCTCTGGGATTAAAAGTGGTCAAACAGTGGGTCCCCACGGAACTTGGATCTCTTCTGGGAGTGCTGTTGGTTCCTTTGAGGGATAATTCCCTGACATTCCTATCCACACTCCATCAGCTGGTGTTCCTGTCCTTAACACTCCTGATTTAACCAAAAAAATTGCCACAAACCACAAAAAAAGACCCCCGAAAAAGGAAAAAAAGTTTTATCTTTACTTCTGTCGGTTTTTATCATCATGCAGTTCCAGGGACTACAATCTGAGAAGGGAAGCTGACATCCTGGAGCTGGAACAGAGGGGGCAGAAGAGGATTCGTTTTGGGAATGACATGGAGAAGATGGAAGAGGAGGTCATCCGGACCTGCAGGCTGCTCCGTGTGAGGGCTGACCGGAAGGGGCTGCGCAGGAAGGTCAGAGCAGACACCTCTGCTGGCAGCAGTGGTGACAACAGGGTCAAAACTGTGCTCTGCAGAGGATCCTACACCTGAGCAGGTGTTAGGGCAGCCCCAAAACCCCTCCAGCTAAAGGCCTTGCACCCCTGCCACTGAAATGTTATGGCAGGTCCCTCGTGTCAGAGAATTGTGTAACAACATCACCCCTCTGCACTGCCCTCACTCAGTGTCTCCCTGTCACAGGCCATGGAAAAGGCCTGCCTGGAGAAGGAATTCCTGGAGCTGCGCTCGGGGCGGGCGCCCATGCTGTGGATCCCGCTGCGGGCACACGCCGTCTGGGAGAGGATGGACGTGACCCTGGCGTGCACCGCCCTGGGGTCCCCAGCGCCACAGGCCACCTGGTATGGCAGTGCCAGCACGGCCCCGCGGGGCACGGCACACGGGGCACGGCAGCCCTGTCCTGCCGGGAGGGAGGGAGAGCTGCAGAGGCCACGAAAACACCTCAGTGTCCAGTCCCAGTGCTAGGACCAGTAGGGACACGGGGGCCTGGAAGCAGTGACAGTCCTATGGGATCCTTCTGGGACAGGGCTGATGGTCATGGGGGTTTCTCTGTTTCCTGGACATTCCTACAAGGCTCCTTCTGGGACAGGGCTGATGGTCATGGGGGTTTCCCTGTTCCCCTTGGTTTTCCTGCAACCAAACTTGGGATTTAAGTCTCAAAACCCAGAACCTCCTTTCAGCACTAAAACACCACAAACAGACCCCAACAAGGCCTGGCTGCCTTGGACACCATAAGAGTTTCAGCATTAAGCTGCTGCTGCTTCTTCAATTTGTAAAATACACCACAAGTGTCATTTACTCTCTTTGCATATTAACCAGCCACAGGGGAGGAGTGTTATGGACTGGGCCTGAGTGCAGCACACACCATAAATACCAGAAATAAATGAAAGATCACCTCAAAAAACCAATTTGCAAAGTGTTCTTTGATCAGTTTGAAGTGATTGACCATTCCTCCCCTGGAAGGTTTAAGTGTGCAAACATTTGCATTACTAATGGCTCATAGGCAGCCAGCTCTGCTGCTGTGGGAGCTCTTCGTGTCCCGTGTCCTTCCAGAACGACCTCTCTGAATTATTCAGAGAGCAAAGAGAAGCTGAACCTCCCACACATTCCTGCTCTCACAGGAGCTGCAGGGCAGGGAATGCAAAGCCAAGGCTGAGCAGCCACACAGGACCGTGGAGGGGGTCTGGGTTTAGCTGCCAGACTGTTTTGGATTGAAGAGGAAGATCTGGAAAGGAGGGAATTGTGTCTGCCCCTCTTTTCTGTGCTGTTTGGTGTGGGTCCTTTCCTAACAGAGCATTTCCTTCTTTTCCACCAGGTATAAAAACGGAATCCCCATCGATCCCCGCCGAGCCCCAGCAGGAAAATACAAGATGAAAAACAAATTTGGGATGCTGACCCTGCACATCAGCAGGTAATGGCTGTGCCCTTGGCTGAGCTGCTTTTCCAGCTGAATGAGACCTGCTCTCCCAAAACTCCCACTTTGTGTACGATAAACAAAACAAGTAATTCTTCTGGAATCTGACCTTGCCTGCCTTTAGGGTGTTGTGTTTGAGCTAAACCTTTGCCAAGATCCACAGCAGTTCACAAGGTTTAAAAAATCTTAGAAAAAGAAAATAAAATTAAACAAAATGTAATGGCTTAATTTACTTCTGCTCCTCTTTTTATGCATCAGCAACATCTTTTCCTTCAGGGTAAGGAATGCACATTAAGCACTTCATGAGCAGACACAAAAATGTGATTTAGGATGGATCAGTGTAATCAGAACAACATCAGCTCTGATCCATGAATTATACAGTGATAGACAAATGCAAATCTTGAGTGGAATCAAGTGTTCCACCAGCCTTTTGCTTGTTCAGTACTTGAAATGTTTTGCTTCTGGGTCTCATGAGAAAAAAATTGACCCCAAAGTGTCAGAAATCCTTGTAATTGAAAGGAAAAGCAGCTTCTGGATGAAAAGCAAACACTCTGGGATTAAAGGGGAACCCCTTTGAATTTGTCCTGTGAAATAGGAACAACTGAAAGTTAAAAAGGAGGGGAAATATTTTTTTTTCAGATGCTCCATGGAAGATTCTGCTGAGTACAGTGTGGAACTAAAGAATCAGTATGGTGAAGCTTATTCATTTGCTACAGTGCTTGTCAGGAGTAAGTACAAATGTTCCTTTGGGTTTAAACTTTCAGATACTGCAGAGTATTCAAAATATTTTCATTATTTGACAGGCACACACAAGCACTCTGGAAAAGGATAAGAGCTGATAGAACAGCTTCTCTTCCTTAGTCACTTCTGGGCCCAGCCAAAGTTTTTCCTTTCAGATTCCACATGGACACAGCTGTCCTTTCACTGGGATAAAATTGTACTAAATTTAGGTGCTTATTTCTTCTGGACTGCTATGAAACAGCCCCACAGTTAAACACACTACAGGCTTACCAAGAGCCTGCTAAAGAGAAGCAAGAAATGGATTCCCAAGAACTGTGGCTTTCAGAGGAGCCTCTCAGGGCATTATTGCAGAGAACTCCACATTTTCCCCTGAAATCAGTAACTACCAAGGGCAAGTGCAAAGATTTTCTTCTTTGATCTGTGCTGTTCTTAAAATAACTGGCATAGACTCCACAGATACACATTGTGCACGGCCAAATCCAGACGTGGGGAAGGAAGTAAATAAACCACCAGCACTGAAAAAGGGAAATAAATCAAACTTTAGCAAATATGCAGAGCAGCCTCACAGGATCACAGTTTGGCTGCTCGTATTTCATCTATTTCTCTCTAAATGACAATTTTGTAATAAAAAGCCTGGACAGAATAGACCTACAGGACTGCAGACAATGAAACCCTTCAGTGGGACTGACAGAGCCCTGTGTCTTGGGTTGTGTTATTATCATTCTTATTTTTCACATGCCATATTTTGCTCTGAATCCTGGCTGGGATACAGATCCCTACAGAAGAATGTGAATCCAGGGTTGTAAGAGAAGTGTATTATCACATCTTTCAGGTCCTTTAATTAAACAGTGTCAAAACTCAGCACATCTGGAAATAGGCAGCAAGCATTTACCAGTTCTAAAGGGACATATAACAGCCCAGAAAACCTTCATTTGCAGCCTTCCCAGATTCCTAAATTCCCCCTACTCTAATGCAGAAAGACAGGAAAAGTTACCAGGAGGTTCTCAGAGTATGGCCACAACAGGAACTGGCCTTTGCCACAAAGCAGCAGCAGCCTCACAGAAAAATTCCATGCCAATAATCACCTACTCCTCTCAATTCCCTCTGGAATCTTTAGGATCAGAGCAGGCATGAGGATGGGACAGGGGCTGTGGTCTAGCCCAGAAAGGCCTGGCTGGGACAGCTCTCTTCAGCTCTAAGTGCCTGGTTAACCTGCCTCTCACCAGGGCTGAGCTCTGCAAACCCCTGCAGACATTGCGGTGAGGGGCCCCCACTGCTCCTCCTCCCAAACCCATCCCAGTAACCCGAGTCTTCCTTCTGCTATCTGCATCTACTGCTCTGAAAATAGAGATTACAGCAAGGCCTTAATCCTGCCTCCACTGGAAACATTCCTCATGCCCCAGGCAGGCCGTGGCATCTCCTCCCCTGGCCCCTCGCTGGCTGGAAAGGCCTCGATGCCAGGGGAGGGTCCCTGGGATCCACAGTTCCCTTTCCCTAAAGACTTCACTGAGAGTCTCACAGGACCTGGGATGAGGCTGTTTTACCTCCAGTGCTTTATATTTCCCTCCTCCTCAGTGGTAACACTCACTCCTCATTTTTTGGTCTGCCACTGCCAAACTTTACCCACTGGAAGGACAGGCTTCGTTTTATGGGCATTTATTGCAACTTGAGAGAGAAAGTACCTCAGTTTCATCTCAAGTGCATCAGTTCTTGGATTTCAGCTCCAAATGATTTCACATTGTGCTGTGATGCCAAGAGGTCAGAGTAGGTGGGGTGGGCCAGCATTCACCTGTGATGCCTCCAGAGAATCCAGAAACAACTGATTTGGGGACATCCTTCCCTCGGCCCCAGGAACTGCCTCAGTGTCTCAGCACAAACATCCTTTCTTTTGCTTAAATCTTGAAGTCCCAGTCACTGGTAGTTTTCAAGAATCCCACATCGTCCTCTGGGAATGCTGTTAAAACCCAGGGGGTTGCTTTTATTCAAATCTTTATTTTAGTTGGTTTTAACTTGCTTAGTGCAGCTTGAAAAGGCAGAAGCCAAAGCAACAAACCCCTCCTTAGCTCTGAATAACTGAGTGCTCGTGGGCATTTAGAGCAGGAGTGCTTGCACTGGAACAGTCATGGCAACAATTTCCTCTGCAGACACATCCCCAGTGGCTTGTGAAGGGCATCAGCTGCCAAATGAATCAAAGTTTTACCCCATGGTGACACTTTAAAGGTTCAAATTAAGGGCTGGCTTGAGGGGAAAACAGTTTGCTGAGCATCACTGGATGTTTTTAAGAAGATAAACACTCCATGAGATTTGCTAAATGTATTTTCTTCTTGTCTTATAGAATATTATGGAAAGGAGTCAGGATTTGATTCAGAAATATACAAAAGTGAGTAAATCATTGATGTTGTTATTAATTATTCTTATAGCCTGATGCAATTTGACTATTTTTTGCCTGAGAACTTTTCCTGTCAGCCTGACTGCACATGCAAAGTGCAAGGCTCACTCTAAATATATGACAATAAACATACTCCAGGAGGAAGGCTCTGGAAGTCTCTTTATCATGCTGACTTTTGCTCTTATTCCATAGGATCCCTTTTGGCCAGAGAGGCAGATTTTGCTTTTCCACTGAAACCCTTATTTGCGAGAGAAAAGGAGCCTTTCACCCTCTCCTGTTACTTCTCCTCTGATTTACTGGACCACCAACGAGGCATCACCTGGTTCAGAGATGGTTTGTAGGCAACAGCTGAGTTTATGTGCCTTTATCTCTGGGAATATCCCACTGGAATTCATAGCTGTGATTGAATGTTCACAGAAAAAAAAGAAAATAATTAAAATTCAGGATTCCTGAGCTGCTCTCAGCTCTGCTCAAGCTATAGATGTTGCTATTTAATGTCTGTCTTTTCCCTATTTGTAAAGGATGATACCACTAAAATTTTCTGGGATGTTTATTTTAAGAGCCTCAGTCTATCCAGAGAAAGCACCAAGTGTTTTAAAAGTCTGTGCTTATCCAGTGAGAAAAACTTTTGGATACTCTGTGTTGTTCTGCTGGCAATCAAGGATTTCCATCTTGGCAATCTTTCTGTCCATGGCTGTAATTTGAAGGCACAACAACAATGTCAGGAATGTCTCAGAGATCTCTCATCTCGCTCTGTGTTTTTTGCTGCATTTGGAAATCCACCACTCCTAACCAGGCAAATCCAGGTGAAATTCCTTTCTCCCTTCTCCTGCTCAACAGGGGAGCTGCTGCAGGACTCGGAAGGTCAGGAACTGAGGTACCATGAGCGTGAGGCCTCTCTGACAGTGCCCTGTGCTCACAAAGAGGATGAGGGGTTCTACACCATCCGTGTCCCCTCGCTGGATGGATACAAGGAGCAGACCACTTATGTGTTTGTTAGAGGTATCTACAGAACCTGCAGATCTCCTTTCCTAACACCTCGGCATAAAGGAATTCCCACCCTCACACACAAGGAAATAGCTCCCAGTTTTGAGCATGGATACAATTATCACAATGACCAAATCTTATTTTCAGTGGTGATTTCGGTAGTAGAAAATAGGATTTGTGTTACTGGGATAGGCCCTTAGACACTTAAAACTGAGCTATTCAATGAAAATTTTGGAAGAGAAAAGAACAAAACCTAAGTGCCCTCACTTGGTGTTGGTACAGACGCTGCAGCACTAACAGCTGGTGCCCCAGGATCCCCCCTCAACGTGAAATGCCACGACGTGAACAAAGACTGCTTGGTCCTTTCTTGGGTAGCACCCAGCGACAACGGAGGAAGCCCAGTGCTGGGATACCTCATTGAAAGGTCTGTCAGTTAATCACCTTTGAGCTAAAACCCCTCATTCTATTGCGGAAACAGCTCGAAGGAACCCCGTGTGTTTCCTTGCAGGTGTGTGGCTGGCTCAGAGGAGTGGGTGCAGTGCAATGCCCAGCCTGTGAAAAGCTGCAGGTGCCCAGTGCTGGGCCTTGCAGAGGGACAGACCTACCAGTTCCGGGTCAAGGCTGTCAACAAGGCTGGCACCAGCCGCCCTTCAAAGGCCAGTGACCCCGTTACAACCCACGACGCCAGCAGGGACAGGAGAGTGACAGGTTGGTACCAAACCCAGGACAATTTGCTCCCTCGGGACCACGGGAGGCTGCAGCAATAACTGAGTGCAGATTGTCCAGATCCTCCCCATTCCCACAAATGCCTTTGCCGAGCCCATCTTGGGAGCACTCTGAACAGAAAAAGCTCAAAATATCCTTGTTTGTGACATAAAATGTCTATAATTGTGCACAGAACAAACGACCCAGTGCTGGGTTCTGTGTCTCTCCCCAAGCACCTCCTGTGGGTGGATAACACTGCCCTGTTTGCCATTGCAGTGATTCCATACGACGAGGGCAGGATGATAGAAATATCCAAGGATGACCTGGAAGGTGAGTTCAAATTTCCCCAGAGTGTTTGTCTCCTTCTTTATATTGAAGAATCTTAACTTACAGTGGGAGAACAGAATCCACTGTGAAAGAACTTGGTTTTCCTGCCATGTTATCACTGAAGTAAAGCCTTTCCTGCCTTCCCATAGGACACATCAAAATTCCCTTGCCACCCACCAATGTTCATGCAAGTGAGGTCAGAGAAGATTATGTGGCTTTGGCCTGGGATGAACCAGACCCAAGAGGCAGAGAGCCCCTGAATTATTATGTAGAAAAGGTAAGAAAATATCACACAGGAGGGGAGCTGCAGAGCAGAACCATTTCTTTCTCAGGTGGGCCATGGCACAGGTGAGGCCATTCCCAGTCAGGAACTGGGGAGATCCAGCCTCAAACCTGGCTGGTTCAGCCTCCTCCAGCCCCGGGTGCCCTGAGCCATGACCCTGACTCTGACACCAACTCAAGGACTAATGATTAACAAGGAATGAACGAGTAATTTTAACACCACAGAACAGTAGCAGAATTCCAACAGGAAGAACTGTTCCTGCCCTACAGCCCTGAAGGGTGGAAAAGCTGTGACCAGCACAATACCTCACTGTCCTGTTCCCCACTAATCATTCTGTTGGTTAATTAGTACCTTCTACCAATCATTCTCGTTTCTCACCTCCTGTAGCAAAGTTGCCAAGGGAGAAAAGTTTGGGTATATCAACAAGAAATACATAATTTATGGCTTGTGTTTGGAGTTCTTTGAAACTCCCTTCCTACAAAGACCAGCTCTGTTATTGGTCGGGAGGGTTTTGTGCTTACAGCAGGAGTTGTAAATCATCACCTTTTCCGTTACAGTCGCTCGTAGGCAGCAACTCCTGGCAAATGGTGAACCTGGATATGCCAGCAAATTCCCCAAGATTTGCACTCTTTGATCTGGTTAAGGGAAAATCGTTCCAGTTCCGCGTGCGATCCGTGAACAAGTACGGGATCAGCGAGCCCTCCCTGCCCAGCCCGCCCGTCACTGCCGGGGCAAAACTGGGTAATTATTTCATTACTCTGCTCTGCACTAACGATGTGGAGAAGGGGATTGAGAAAGGAACGAGGGGGATCCCGTGCCCACCCTCTCCTCTGAACTTCGTGGTCTATGATTACACAGCAGTCGCTTTGATATAAGGAAATCTCTTAAAGCCTTAAATCCTTCTTTAATTGGTTTGCAGTTGGTCAGGGCAGTGTAAATCTAAGCAAGCAGTGAGTGGGGAATTACATTTAATAAAATAGGAACAGTTGAAGCTTGCGTTTAATCCAAGGATGCTTCCAGCATGGTGTGAGGGAGGTGACAGTGTGGAAGGAATGACAGGAGGCTGCAGCAGCCTGGTTTGGGGGGTTCAGCCAGGACAGCAGCCTCTGCAGGGCTGCTCTGGGTTGTTTTCTTCCTGGACTGAGCTGACAGCGAGAGGGGCAAAGGCTCATGTTGGTGTTTCTCTTATGCAGAGAGACGAGCACTCACTCTCTATTTGTCATTGTCCCACACTGAAGCTGCTCCAGTGTCCATTCATGGCTTTCACTGCAGAGTGGAGCAGGTCCCGGTTCAGGGTGGAGCCAAGGACAATCAGCAGATGAGCTTTGTTCCCCCTCTGATTCAGAGGAGGTTGTGTGAGGTAATTGCAGAGATCAGTGGGAGAGGAAGAGGAGATCTGGCAAACCCAAGCACAAAAACAGAGCCTGTAGAGTGAGCCCCTGACCGTGGCATTTTGCTCTAATTCCATAGAATCCCAGAATGGTTTGGGTTGGAAGGGACTTAAAGCTCATCCATGGGCAGGGACCTTCCACTAGCCCAGGTTGCTCCAGCCCCATCCAGCCTGGCCTTGGACACTTCCAGGGATGGGGCAGCCACAGCTTCTCAGGGCAACAATTTGAAAACAGTGCTCTGGAAAAGGTGAATAAACCAAACAGACTAACTCACTTATAACAGTTTGGGCTTTTTAAATCATAGATTTTAACCCTCACTATTTTTGTCTGTGTCTTTTGTTTGTTTCTTTCCTTTTTTAGCTCCTCTGCCTCCACCATCTCAGGTTTTGGCTTTCAGAGACACCAAGACATCTGTTGTTCTGCAGTGGGACAAGCCAAAGGATGGCCTGGAGCCCCTTGGCTATTACATCTACTGCCGGGAGACGGGCACGGAGGAATGGCAAACAGTCAATAACAAGCCAGTGACATGCAATGAGTGAGTTCAGCTCCTCTGCTCCGCTGAGGGATGACAGGGGCCCAACCCTGATTCTTCTGTTTCTGGCTGGAGTCATGTTTCAGATAAAAAAAGAACTTCCTTCAGTCACCACACACAGGCTGGCATGCACAGCACCACCATCACGGCCTCTCGGAGGGTTCAGGATTGCTCCAAGCCTCACTTTTACACCCAGAGCTGGCAGCAAAGGCTGTGTGCTCTCCACAGGCTGGGGCTGCACAGCCCCACAGAGCTTGGGGCACCAGCAGAACCACATTCCATGGTTTTGCCTGTTTTCCGGTAGAGTAGGTCAGTGTCAATCACATGCAGGATTTACAGTCCCTCTCCAGCTGTGGGGGTCATGTCAAGCAGAAAAAGTCCATTAAAAAGTCCTGTTTATCTCCCTGCCAGTGGTGATTCCTCTCCATCTGATCCATACCAACTGTGATTTATTTGGAGCCATTTCATGTGAAACATTAATTTGCAGTGACAAATAATGATTTTGCAAGAACAAAGCCTTGTTAAAGTGTGCTGCTGTCTGTTTAAGCACTGTTTACCTGTACTTTGCACAGGCAAACACAAACATATTAATTTGCTCTCCCAGATTTACTGTTCCTGGGCTGCAGCCTGGAAAAGAGTATGTGTTTTGTGTGAAATCTGTCAGTGAGGCAGGACTGAGTGAGAGCTCCCCAGAAACAGATCCCATCGTTGTCAGGCCGGCGATCGGTGAGTAGTGACCAAAATTAAACCCCCATCTGTCAGGCACAGCTCCCAGTGCCTGCTATGGTGACAGTGTCTGAGAAACAAAACAAAAGGGAACTCATTTTCTTGTACCCTGCAGCTTCTGCCATCAATTACACTTGCCAAGCATGGACAGAGTTAATTAATTAGCATTTTGACCGAGCAGTGTGTTACATTTGCAGTGTTCATTTGGCTCTGGTACAAGCTGGACCGTTTTAAGAGCTCAATTATGCCATGTCTTGAAATCAGCACTGAGAATTTCTCAGGGAAATCAGAAAATCCTACAACCACACCATCCAGCACCCAACCCTCCATGTTCCCCATTTTATCACCCACTGCTCCCATCTTCTGTCACACAAACCATAAAGCACCAGGCAAGGGACATCCTGAGACACATCCAAGGCTTTTGCTGTGACTTCCAAATGAGAACCCGGACGCTGTGCTGACCAATTCTGTTTTGTCTGTCCCTCCGTGCCCAGCCTGTCCCTCGGCCCCCCACGGCTTTGTGCTGCTGCACTGTGGCAAGGCTGAGATGACCATCGGCTGGAAAGCCCCGAGGCGCAAAGGAGGAACCAAGATCCTGGGTTATTTCCTGGACCAGCACGACCCCTCTGAGCCCGACTGGCACGAAGTCAACACTCAGCCAATCCCTCAGCGAGTTTGCACGGTATCCACTTGGAGCACAGCTGGGAACAGCTGGACCAAGGGTTGAGCTGGGTTTTCTCTACTTCTTCTAGTCCAGAACTGCCCCGCTGCCCTCTCCAGCCCAGGCAGGGCTGCACTAACCATGTCTGCCCTTCTGACCCCAGGTCAGCAGCCTGCAGGAGGGGCACCTGTACGAGTTCCGTGCCCGTGCCATGAACAGGGCTGGAGTTGGGGAAGTGTCCGAGCCCAGCGACTTGTTCAGATGTGAGGAATGGACAATGCCAGAGCCAGGTACTCCTCACGTAAAACCATCCAGGAAAATACCACCAGGTGTATTTGTTATCTCCTCACTCTTCCAAGGGATTTCTACCACAGATCTGGTTGCTGCCAGGACAGAAAAGCACACAAACACTTCCAGGGATGCTCCTATGCAGGGAATTATTCCTGCATTACACAGAAACACCACCCAGGTATTTTAATAATATTGTTTCCAGAGAATGAAGAATCTGGATCTAAACTCTAAACAGCTCTGTCTTTACACCACAGCAAATAACATTAAAGCAGCTGTTTGTGCTATTTTATAAACCTACCCCTAACCACCACAGAAAGCATCCCCTACAGACCCACATTCAGCTGTTACCTTAAGCTCTGCTCTCTGATCCCAACCCAACTGCAGCTCTCCCTGTTCCCTTGTGTGCCAGGCCCTCCTTACGACGTGAGGTGCACTGAAGTGAGGGACTCCTCCCTCCACCTGCACTGGGAAGCTCCCTTGTACCTGGGAGCAGGGCCAGTCACAGGGTATTTCATAGACCTGTGTGAAGAAGGCTCAGAGGAATGGAAACAAATAAACAAGCAGCCCACAGCCACCACCCACATGAAGGTCTGTACCTGCTCTTAGAGTCTGAGTGCTGCTTCTCTTAGTCTGACATTAATTCCTGGCCGTGTTTCCTGCAGGTTTCAGACCTGGAGGCAGGGAAATGCTACATTTTCCGAGTAAGAGCACTGAACAAGGCTGGAGTTGGACCCCCTTCGCTCCCCTCGGATCCTGTGGTGGCTAAAACCAAACCTGGTATGAAACTAAAAGCGATGAGACTGGGCCAGTCTGTAAATAAATTGATTATACAGGTGAAAAACTGCTTTATGACACATCAGCTACTTGCTTTACAGCAAGAAACACCCTCAGTAAAACAAAGATTAACAAATCAAACTGCCCAAATTCATTAGCTCCAACTGTGCACTGTGTGGTTTGGGTTTGGAGGTTGTTTTTTGAGTTAAATGTGCAGCTCAGCCCTGACCTGCTTTGGTAAGGAGTGGTTTGTGGGTTTTTCGCTCACACAGGCATAAATGAAATTGAACTCGGGGTGGATGAAGAGGGTTTCATTTATATGGCTTTTGAAGCTCCTGAAAAGAACGACTCCTCTGAATTTATCTGGTCAAAGGACTATGAGGGACCTCCAGATGCTGACAGAGTCCAGATTGAGGAGAAAGGCAATAGGTGAGGATCTAATGCACAATGAGAAAATGAATCATGGACTGTCGAGTAAAGAACTCATAAAACACCAAGAAAAACGTGAAGCCAAATGTTTCCCTCTCCTTTCCCTGACTCCCGGCCCTGGTGTCCATGAAATGGGCTGTTCAGTGCAATCTGGGGAGCATCTGCCATCATAGTCCCAACATCTTTACCTTGCTCCTCCAGTGTCATTTATAAATTCCCATGAGTTCTGTATTTCCTGTTCTGGGTGTATCAAATTCTGTTACAGGAGGCGCCATTTCTGAGGAAAATATAATTTTTGCTATTATTCTTTTTACTTCTAGATCAAAACTGATACTGAAAGAGCCCTCAGAAAAGGACCTGGGTGTGTATTCAGTGGAGGTCACAGATGTAGACGATGATATCTCTGCCAGCTGCACTTTAACAAAAGAAGGTAAAAAATGATAACTGCCAACAACAAAAAACTGATGTGCCCTATTTTTCTAATATTAGATGTTTAGAGGAAAGTTTCTTGCAGAAGAATAGTGAGTGACTAATGTCACTTAATGGTATCATTAAAAAGATGTTTCCCATTCCTTGAAGGCTCAAGGGCAGTTTCTTTTACAGTCCCCTAAGGAAAGATTCCGTGCTCCTGCAAAGTCCTTTTTCCATTGCAGTTCAGATTTCACATTTGGCTATACTGTCACAGTGATTTAAAACTTCTTTAGCATGCTCCCTGAATTGAAACAACCAACATTTTATTCAGATATAACCAACAATTACCTTCACCACCTTTACTAGCCCTCCCCATTATCGAATGTTTTATCTTCTCTTTGACATAAATAAAGTTTATCAACAAATTAAATGGATACAATGAATTTGTTTTGGCCTAGTGTTGACTTTTTTATTCTCTGCATTTCAGATCTGGACAAGTTATTGAAACGTAGCCACGAAATCAGGAACCCACGTAAGTTGAAGCAGCAAAAAGCCACGAGCACAGGGCCAGCCTGGGGAGGGGGAACCCCAGCACAGCCCTGGCTGAGCCAAATCCCGTGGTGTGCCTGTGATTCCCCGGCGGGGTTCTCTCTGTTTGCCAGTGATCAAGCTGATATCTGGCTGGAACGTTGATGTTCTGGAGAAAGGAGAAGTGAGGCTGTGGCTGGAGGTGGAGAAGCTGTCCCCCAACGCTGAGCTGCACCTGATCTTCAATGACAAGGAGCTCACCAGTACCCCAGTAGGTTTTATTGTGCATTTAATGCTGCTTTACTTTCCCACTGCTGAACAGGGGGGTTGAGCAAATGGGCACATTCCCAGTTTTCTAAATTCCCATCAGATATTTTGATGGGGATTTTGAACTGAATACAGGCAAATCTCATGAATTCTAAGAGGAGATGGAAGTGATTTATTTCTCAGTCCAGAGCACTGGAAATAACCCTGCCTCGTGTGCTACAGCACCCTCCAACCTCCTCATACATCCACAAAAATGTTCAGGCCTCCTCCTTGTCCTCCCATATCAAATTAATACTAGAACATTTAAAAAATACTTGGAATGAGAGGACCAGAGAGGAGAACAGTTGAGAATGAAGCACAAATATAAATCATGGGCTGTCAGCTCAGTGCAGAGCAGCAATGCCAAGATAACAACCAGGACCTCCAGAGCAAAGGACAGGACCAGGCCAGAGCAATTTGGAGCTGTCAGTGCCCTGCTGGGGGGTAAAAGGAACATGTAACAAGTTTATCCAAGGCTTTATCTCTTCTAAAATCTGTCTCCTCTCCACTGGAGAACTGACAGGGTTCTGCACCATGAAAAGCATTTGCCAGGCTCATTGGAAGGACAATATTTGCTGAGAGCAAACGGGGCAGTGAGGCAGAGGGATGGAAGTTGTGTTTAAGCACCTGGCAGGTTCGGGGTGCAGGAGGCTCAGTGGTACCTGCACCACGGCAAGAGGGGGAAATATTCCTCACCCTGGCCAAATGTGGAATTCCAGGTCACAGACTGTAACCAAGTGCAACACTTCCATGACACTAAAAATCCCAGAGGTTCTGGTTTCAGCTCTGTAATATCCAACAAGGAGGAATGTATTGTGTTAGGTGGTTGTACAGAAACTTTCTCTCTGCTGGAAGCAACTCTACCATTCCTACACATATAAATAGGAAATGAATGCCCCAGCATGGCCCAGCACAGTGCACTGCCTTCATTGTCCTGTAAGATGAGGGGAGTTTATAAGGATACAGATACAAAATGACCAGAATATCTGCTCTGGAAGATGCTGTGCAAGGATCTGACCTTGGAAAAACTCTTCAGTTTATCCTATTTTCTTTGTTTTACACAGACACACAAAATCAACTTTGTCAAAGAGAAAGGCCTTGTGGAACTGATAATCCAGGATTTCTGTGCTGATGACAAAGGGATGTACACAGCCCAGCTCAAAGATGGGAAAGCCAAAAATCAATTCACCCTTGTTCTTGTGGATGAAGGTAAGTGGAAATTCGGGATCAAATATAGACTGCCAAGCTCAGTGGAAAGTTTGTGAGGCACTTAAGGCCCCAAAGGATTTCCAACAGTTCTAATGGTACCCTGGGAATGGGGAGAGCAAATTTTAGCCCACATTTAAAGTCCAGGAACCATTTAAGAAATGATCTGAATCTCTCTTTACCATAAATTAAAGCTTTTGGTCTTATAAATAGGTGCCTGATGATAAAAGCAGTCTGCTGAAGTGGAATGCTTAGTTCTTTCTTTCAAATGTTTCACATATTAGCTTGCAATGGTGAACTGTGCCTTGGCAGCAGAGTGGAGTGTGTGTAGTCATTTATCTCAGGGCGGGATCAGGCTGGAAATTCAGTGTATTTAGCAGCTGGTTCATTGCAGTGCACTGAAAGCAATAAAGAAACAGTGTCAACTGCACTCCAGGACAAGGCACACAAGCTCAGTATGGAACACGCAGCTCCCTGGACATGCAGGACAGAGAGCCTCCTAAAATTAATTCAAAATAGAAAGTAACAAGATTCTCATTCAAATCCTTCCCCATCGCGTGCCTATCTCTGGTTTCAGTTCTCTGCATTTTGCTTTCAAGTGACCTTCTAAAGCTTCCTAAGTTTTTGAATGGAAAATGTCTATAAAATGTCAAATGTCCCCGACTCCCTGGAGAGACACAGGCACTTTCCCAGAGTGATTCAGCACTTGCTGGGTTCAGGATAGAAAATAAATTCGATGAGCTGTGCTCTAAAAGTGCCCATTACTCTTTACTGACAGTGTAAAGGCAGATGCTAAAGTTAGATGTGGTTGTGCTCTCTGCCTTCTTCTGTGTTTCTTACTTTTAAAATATTTTAATTTCAGGGTTTCTGGCCTACCTTTTTATATGGTCAAATCTTGTATTTAATTTGCTAAATGCTCAATGGTCAGGTCTTCAGTGGCTCTTTTAATGAAAATAAATGTTAGGCCCTCAGCATAAACAAACAGCACAACTCTAATGATAACACCTTTTGTACAAGAAATATCCAATAATGGGGGGGTGTTGACTTTGTCCTTTGCTGTTCCACAGCTTTTGCTAAAGTGGCAGAAGAAGCTGAAGCAAAACGGAGACAATGGAAGAAAAAGCAGGGTGAGATCAACCAAAGGTTAAGGACTTGTCAGAATCAGGCCAGGATGGCAAAACCCAAGCAAAGTTATTTCACTTTATCATCTTTTTAAACACATTATTTAAGCTGATTAAGACACTAGGATAAGACTCCTTGTTTTCAGATACTTTGCCCTGCCCTTAAAATCAAAATAACGAAATAGTTTTAGCCAAGCTAGCCAGATTTATCAGTAGAGATCTGTGACACTGAACACTTTCAAACTCTGAAAATTGTCCATCCTGAATACATATTCCATAATCAAGACCCACTGTCTTTCCTTGTAGAAAACAGGATTTCTAGCTAAGTTTATAAAGATCCAGGCATTCCACTTTCACCTCCCATTTTATGTTGATGAATAAAGAAGTTTATAAAACAAATTCAGAGAAAAAATACTACAACTGGAAAGGTGAGTCCCTCCCTGCTAGTGAGGATAAAAATATTCACTTAATAACGAGTGTGACACCACACTACGGGTCCAGTCTCCTTCCCGGCTCCAGAGTTGCTCAGTGTAGGATGGAAGTGTGTCTGAAGTTATTTATTTCAGAGCTTCCCTCCCTATTCCCTGCAAAACTCGGGAATTCCCAGCTGCACTGCGGGAATTCAGCACTAGATGGAGGCACTCCCGCAGGAAACACGGCAAAGGCACCACCACAGCCATTCATTCTCTTTTCCAGGTCCACATTTCATAGAGAACTTGAAATGGAAAGTTTTGGAGAGCTGTGAAGTGCTCCTCACCTGCAAGGTACACAGAGCCCGGGCTGAATTCCTTCAGCATTCAATTTTAGGAGTAATTTTCAGAGCAGTGCTTGTGCAAATGCTTGGCTGCAGACCAGTGACAGTAAGGGGATGGTTTCTTTTGAGCAGAAATTTTAACAAAGAAGGGAGTTTCTAAGATTCTGGAGTAATGTAAGTGATGGTTCATATTAAGACATCCAAGAATTGAGAAATCAAATGTATTTTGACTTCTAAACCTTGACTTCAACCAGGCAACAAACCTGAGGAAGGACACCAACTTCCAGTGGTTCTTCAATCACAAGGCACGAGCTGGTGGAGGGTTTGATCCACAGACTGGGATGGGAACTCTGCAGATCACAAAGGTGAAACATCAAACAGCTCAGAGGTTCACAGGAAAATGGCCAAAAATATGGGCTGATCTTATTAATATTCCACATGTGTTTTGGGTAGTGCCCACTGAGTGGAAGAACTTGAATAAATGGTGAGAAAAGCAGAAGAAAAGAAACTTATCATGTTACAGTCAGATTCTGAATCTGAATTCTAGTGGAATTCATGGCAGGAGGTTGGAACAAAATAATCTTTAAGGTCCCTTCCAACCCAAACCAGGCTGTGGTTCTAAGATCCTAATAAGAAATAAGATGTTTTTAACAGTGGGTGGCTGTTAAAAGTTTAACACATCCTGAGAGGCTGAAAAGAACCCGAGGGCTTTTCAGGTTTCACACAGGCACTGAGGGGAAAAGCTGAGCTACTGACCCCCCAAAACCAACAGTTTCTGAACAAGGCCCCCATACCTTTCAAAGGAGGTTCTGGGGTAAATTGACCATTTCTTCCCCCTCGTTTCTGCTCAGTTCAACCAAATTCATTGGGAAGGAAGAAGAAAAATCTCAGCTTTTTCCCCTTTTCCAAATCCTGCCCTGTTTCAATGATACGGGAAATTTCTTTGGGACGGGTGTTGTTTGTTTTGGGGCTTGTTTGGGTTTTTTTAATCACTATTACACAAGCACACATGTATTTGGTAGGTAACCAAAGCAGATGAGGGCCTGTACAAAGCCGTTGTTTCAGATAACCGAGGAGAGGACTCCACCCAGCTGGACCTCACAAAAGGAGGTAAGAGAACCTTGGATCACACAATAAGACACATTCACACCCCTGCCCCGAGTTCATTTTGGATTTAAAACCAAATATCCTCACTTCCTATGAAACCTACACGTCCTACATGCTTTTACAGGAGTCAAAACCTGCATTAAAAAGTTACTGGTCAAATTTAAAGAATTCCCTGCTCTACATCCTAATGTCATTTCCACCTGCAGTCGTTTCTCATGCCAGGACTGCATTATAAATTCTGTCAAACCCCAAAGACAAAAGCTCAGGAATGTTTCAGTCACTTCAACCCAGAATCAATCAGAAGATTCTGCTGCCCAAGATTAAATCCTGCCCTGACATCTGGAATCCATCATCTACACCTGGTACATAAATCTCCTGTCTGGGAGGCAGTCGGTTGCACATGGTGAGTGTGAGGGAAGATAGGAGCATCTAAATTTAGTAAGAAATGCCCAGCATCTGAAAACAAATGAATCAGAGGCAAAAACTCCACTCCCAGTAAGCTTTGCCACAGAAAAAGACAGCAAGTAACTCGTGGATGTAAAACATCCCAACCACAGTGAAATTAATTGGTAGACTGGATGTGATTTGCTAAGTATGGTATTTATAAACATTTAAATCTTTGTCTTTCAGCCTTTGAGGAGCTTCTGAAGGAGCTGTGCAGGATCAGTGGTAAGTCAGAGCTCAGCAGTCACAGCAGAGGGGGAAAGGTGGGATGGCACAGTCAGAGCCAACTGCTCCGAGCTGTCCCTGGGTGTGGAACAACCACAGCACCATCCCCTCACCGCTCCTTTAGCTGGGATTTTGTTATGGAACAGGGAAATCTGTGCTTTCCTCCTCAATTTCAGTCTTTCCGTTACACCACCAGCTCTTTCTGCTACACCTCTGAAAATCCAGCCTACTGAGGAAGGCATCAAAATCTACACAGAGGTCAAGTACTACACAGACTACATGAAAACGACCTGGTATCACAAGTAAGTCCCCCCAAAACATCTGCAAAGCTTCTGGAGCCCTGTTGCTTGTAACTGTTTATCCAAAATTAAATATTTGGGCCTGAGCCCACACATTTTTAAGACAGTTGTAGATTTGTGTGAGTGAGGGTTGAAAACCAAAGTTCACTCTCATCCTGGAACATGCCTGGGAATTCCAGAATGAAGAGTCATGTTATTTTTATCTTAGCACTGCAGAAATATTTAGAAGTGATCATCTTTACTACAATAATAATGATGCTGCCCTTATGATACTGCTCAGTTACAGCCTCCTTGGTTACAGACAGAATTTTTTCACACACTTTATTTTTACTACTTCACATTTTCCTAAACCACTCTCTTCCCCCACTCTGAATAAAAAACATTCCCAAAATTACAAAATTCTTCCCAAACACTGACTAATTTAGCCTGATAATGTCTTCCTAAATAGAGAACTGGTGTTTTATTAGATACCACCTACACATGTATATACGGGGGTGAATTTTTAATAACATTCAAGGGCTAAATACTTAAAAATATTCAACATGTAAATGGTATTTAATCCCTTAAATAAGAACTAAGAGGTCTTTTGTGGAGTTTGTAAAGCTTTGGCAAACTGCCTAAAAGCACAGCCCCATGGGATTTCCTCTCTCCACAAAATGAATCCTGACTCCCACACTTCCAACCACTACAGGTCTAGAAAAAGTGAACCCTCTGATTTCTCCAGCTCTCCTAAATATTACTGAAATGACATCACTTGTTTGCTCAGGGAGAAACAACTGGAAAGCCGTGACAGGATGAGAGCTGGGAGCACCATGAATCAGATCTGGCTTCACATCCTGGACCCCACGGAGGCTGATAAGGGCAAATACACCCTGGAGTTATTCGATGGGATCAGCTCCCACAAACTATCAACAGACCTGTCTGGGCAAGGTGAGCTGAGTCACACCACAGCACCAACCTGAGCTGCTTTCCAGGAGCCCTTCCAGTCCTGGGCAGGGATTCCTCCCTCCCTTACTGGAGCTGATTTCCATATGGAATTGGGGTAAGGAGGACAGGGAAGGGCCCACAGAAGCACGAGGACAGGGGAAGTGGGCAGAAGAAAGGATTGAAGCCTTTAGGGAGCCTTGGCACTGCTGGGGAAAGGATGAGCAGGGGGCAGCTGCCCCTGGGATGTGGCCAGTTCCTCCACTGGACAACAGAGCTTACAGGGGGCATCTTGGAAAAGAGAACTTTCAGGTTTACAAAGGCTTTTCCGAAGTGTTGGAGTTTTTTTCCTCCTCTGAATTTCTCTTTGGAAAGAGAGAACCCAGTCCCACTTCTTTCAGCAGCACACAAACAGAGCTGTGTTTCCTTAAGGCAGGGATAGATACCATCTAGAGGATAATTACATTTATCCCTGTAATCCCAGCACTGATAACAACAACATAATGTTAAATCTACTGAGTCAAACGAGACAAAAGGCAACTCTCCCTAAAACCTTTCCTTCTTGCAGTCTTTGAAGATGCCCTGGCTGAGCACAAGAGGCTGAAGTAAGTTCCTGCCTAAATGTTTTCACAGCTAAATCTATTTTGAGTCTCATACTCTAAATTGTTAATATCATGGCTAATAAATAAAACCACAATCATTTTCTCTCCCTTTCAGGGAAGCAGCAATAGCAGAGAAGCGTAAGTAAATTAATCTCTTCCCTTCAGTGAAACAAAGCCAAGTTTGCTGATAAGAAAAACTAAAAGGTTGTAATTGTTCATTCCCAGGTCGTGCCAGAGTCGTTCAAGGTCTGCCAGATGTTGCCACCATCATGGAGGACAAGGTAACATTGAGTAACTCCATTAAGTGGTCCTTGCACAGACACAGAAGGATCACTGATGGGGAGGAAAAATCCTTGTTTTCCCCTCCTGTACATTGCCAGCAGCTTTTCTGAGCTGCTGCAGTTGCCAGAGGTGGGAAGTGGTGCCCTCCTAGGTCATCTTCACAGCCAGATCTTTTCTGTTGTCTTCCCATTTCACAGGATTGGACTTTTAAGGCCTTTAGGTGCTGGTCCTGATATTCCCATCATCCCAATCCCTGCTTACATTTCGGAGTCACATTCCCCTTTACACAGGCAGCATACTTGGGGACGAAAGTAACTGCAAACACCCTGTGCCTGTGTAAGTGCCACTTTACAGCATAAGAAGCTGTAAAAAGACAGTAGCACAAATATGAGTCAGGCCCAGTGAATTCAGGCAGGTTAATCCTGGTTGTACTGGAGGATATCAGGAAAAGGAGTAGCAGTGTTGGAATGTCACCTAAGGAAAATGTGAGAACTGATTTTTAAAGATGTGTGGATGTGGCACTTGGGGACGTGGTTCAGTGGTGGCCTTGGCAGGGCTGGGCTAAGAGCAATTTTAAAGGTTTTTTCCAACCTAAATGATGCTGTGAGTCTATGAACTGCATTTCCTTGCTCATTTACAACTCCATAATCTGTTTCTGTTCTCTGTTTCACGACAGACCCTGTGCTTAACCTGTTGTGTGTCTGGAGATCCCTACCCAGAGATCACCTGGTTCAAAAACGAGAAGGTCATCGTGTTTAAGGACAGATACAAGATGGATGTGAAGGGGTCAATGGTCACAATCACCATAGAGAAAGTCTGCAATGAAGACACAGGAAAATACAGCATCTATGTCAAGAATAAATACGGGTCTGAAACAGGGCAGGTCACTATCAGTGTCTACAAACACGGGGAGATCCCAGTAGGGACAGAGCAGGAAGTCCCAGGTGGGATTACCACAAAAAAGCCTAAATGAATTAGTTAATTACGTCTCCCTGACTTTAAAAGGAATTTAACTCCTTCAGATCCTTTTCAGTGTCTCTGCCCTAAAATTCAGGCTTGTGTCTCTATGTTTATTTTAGTAATATTTCAGTATTTTGGCAGTTGTTAGAGAACAATTCTTGTGTGTGTGTGTGTGCTCACACGTGTGTACACTGCATGCTCACCTTCCAGAGAGACTCTGCCCTGGTAAATCTGTGTGGGAAATACCAGAGGATTCACACTTAAGGCTTTCAGTGGAGGTTTTTTGTATTAAATCACTACATGTAACAGATTTTCTTGTAGCCTCTGTGTGTGTGTTATTAAACTCAAACCCTTGGTGACATCTCAGCACTGCTTTGAGTACATCCATGATGAAATCATTCCATCTGTGGGTGTATGGGAAGTCAGGACACACTCCACACATAAAAATGGCCCTGCAAATCAGGAATTCTCACAGGTAAATGTAATTACAAATCTGGCTCTTTGTGTGTGAATCTTCTTTAAAATTACCTACTAAAAAAATGGTTGTGAATTGGTAAGAAAAAGCTGAGCACTGGGCTTCTATTTAAATAGAATGAAAAGTTAACTCAGAAGGGTCACCCACCCCTGGGATACAGGCTCTGTTTGAATTAAGCAATCTAATTGCAAGACACAAAATCTAATGAATGTCTTCCAAAATCAACAGTCATGCCTGCACAGACAGCAAGGAACATCACTCAAGGGCTGGAATGAGTGAGGAATTCCTGGTGCAGTTGGTGAGAAGAAAAAATAACACATCCTATTTACTTCCTGCATTCACTCTCCAAGCAATGTTCCATGTTTTATCTTTTATCTTCTATTTAAAAAAAAGTAATAAGAAACTGAATTTAATTCAGATTTAGATGCCCATCACTGGCATCTGCTGGATAAAGTCATCACCGATGTCCCAGTCCAACATGATTTTCCCTGTCCTCAAGCAATTGGAGGCCCACAATTTTGGAAGAAATAGCTGTGGATTTTATTCATTCTTTATCCCCCATTTAAGGTTCAAGTGCCCCAGCAGAGAATATTATGATAATTAGGAAGTTCCTGCTGCACAATACTAACTACCTCGATCTATTGTAAATTACGCAACTTTACCTGAAGAATTCTATTCAAGACACAGAAAATTCGTGAAACACAGAAGCTGTGAACAAAAGCAAACAAATGAAGCTGCACTGCAACACTTTCCAACAACGATGGACAATTACCCGAGGTCAGTAACCAACAACAAACACAACATCCCAACTGTCAAGGTAAGAGCAGCATGAACGAGAGGTTATGATCATGTAGAACAAATAATTGATTAATAATTGCTCCTTCCCAGTTAATAATTAGCCATCTGACAATTTTGGGCTGGCCTTTCCCTTTCCATAAATAGCATCCCAATGAGCAGGGACAGCCCTTGCTCTGTCCACATCTCTGAACACGATGGCGTTCACTGGCACCTGGCAGATCTACGCTCAGGAGAACCTCGAGGCCTTTCTCAAGGCTCTGGGTAAGTGGCTGCTTCCTCCTCAAATCATTGGCACCGCAGCTTTTCCTGCTGTATTTCCACGGTTTTTTTCCTTTTATTTCTATGACAAACTCCCCCTGCTTGGTTAAATCTGTTTGATTTCATTTGGATGTGAAAAGAAGCTGAAAATTGTATAAATTGATGTAGAAAGGTTATAGATAACCCCCAAAGCCCTGTTTTAATGTTAGATGAGCTCCTCGAGAATGAAGAGCCATACCAGAAATGAAGTTGTGTTGATTGACTTGTAACTTTACAACCATATTTAACTAGAAACAAGGTGTCAAGGATGTATTCAGCTTCCCAGTTATTGGTGCAAAGGCCCTTTGTGCAGCACCGGTGCTCTCAGTAATCTGTGAATGATTAACACGTGTGATAAGTGGTCAGTAATCTGTCAGTGATTATCATGTGTGATAAGTGGGCAGTAATCTCTGAGTGATTAGCACATGTGATAGCTGGTGAGTAATCTCTGAGTGATTATCAGGTGTAATCTGTGAGGATTAGGAGGTGCTACATCAATAAATATGCACTTACCTTTACCAACAAAACATTCCCTTTGGGGTTTTTAAGAGTATATAAGAGATGTTTGGGAGAATAAAATTCAGTTCCAGTTGAAAATTGCCATCCCATGGCCAGCCCTTAGGAAAAGAGCCAATGCATAATCTGATACATCACCAAATATGATATCAAAACCTAACCAGACTAGAAAGAATGGAGCAACAAGCCCATAGAGAAGTGAGGAATCCAAAACACGATTTGTCTTTTAACTTGGACATCACCTTTCAGTATTTGTTTGGATCTTTTGTGCTTTTGTTGAAGAAAAGAATTTGCAATTTCCCTAACAGAAAAAGTCCTGTTTTACCTATTTTTACAGGGTTGCCAGATGACACTATCAAAATGGCCAAAGATATTAAGCCTGTTGTTGAAATACAACAAAAAGGCAATGACTTTGTTGTGACATCCAAAACACCCAATAAATCTGTAACTAACTCGTTTACCCTTGGCAAAGAGGCTGACATCACCACCATGGATGGCAGGAAGCTAAAGGTAAAGCATTCCAAGAATGGGACATCTCTTTATTTATCCCCAAACCTCAGTTTGTGCATGAGTGGAACTTGTTTGTACCATTTCCATTTGCAAACATTTCTATCACTTCAACAAATAGAAATGTTTCTAAAACTCCCGTTCAAATGCCGTGCTCTCCAGTTTAAAGTAGCAGCTGTCATTATAAAACATCAGTGTAATTTATTTCCTGTTTATTAGTCCTCTACTTACTCAAGTTGAATTCCAAAATGTAAATTTTTAAAAATATTTTTTGAATGTTCAAACAGTGCACTGTGAACTTGGTCAACGGGAAGCTGGTGTGCAAATCAGACAAATTCTCCCACGAGCAGGAAGTTAAAGGAAACGAAATGGTGGAGGTAAGTGCTACAAAATAAGGGCACTTGCAGAAAAACGCTGAAGGAAAAAATGTTGATTAGCTCTTAGTGTCTACAAAGTGTCCCTGTGGATAAAGACTGCTCCAAGGAGCACAACCAGCTCCAACTTTTCCTTCATGCAAATGTTGTACATATATTTACAGGCAGGTACGGTGAATGTATTTTCTTGTGGACTAGGATGGATTTATACATGAATTACAGACACTTCTACCACTTAGCTATGGGTTTCCTAAAGTTTAAATGTGTATTTGTCTTCCACAGACTATAACATATGGTGGAGTAACACTTGTCAGAAGAGGCAAGAAAGTCTGAGGACAGATCCCCTTCTTTGTGACACCTTTACATACCTAAAATAAAGTGCACTTTCCACAAGGTGTGATCTTTGTTTTATCTGAACAAACAGTACAGGAAATAAGGATTATTTCTCCTCTCCTTTCACACAGCACTTCCCCTTATTACAGGACTGTGTTTTCCCTTCTGTCCTCAGTGACAGAAATTTGCCTCCCAGACAACCCAACCTGGACATAAATCACATTGTTCCAGTTCACCACAATAATCCTTAGGAGCAGCCAAAAGCTACAGAAATGCTTCTTGGTTTCTTACACACAGACTGAACACACTCAGCTTTAATTCCTGTGTCTAATAAAGTTTAGTCTTTAACCAAACCCCGTTCTCTATGACCTGGCCAGCAGAGAACAATCAGGTGTTTGTTGAGCTGATCTGTACCACATGTCCCAGGAATAGAAACAGCAGTATTTTAAAAGCTCTGAAGTACTTACCAGTCATTAACAATGGAGATGGCTGTTCTTAAACTGATTTACACACAAGTACAATTAAGAGGCACCACAGGAGCAAAGGGAATTAAACGTTCTTCCAGTTTGCAATTAACTCTCACTATCTTGTCATGGCCCAAGTTGGTGAAGCTCAAGTAAACCAGGCTGTTCAGACTGTGTGTCTCTATGGAAGTGCAAACACACAGGAGCTGTGCCTAGAACCATTTCTCTGCTGATTAGATCCTACTATTACATCAGCAGCCCCATTTCATGCTTATTTAAGTCACTGCAGATTTTTTAGAATTGGTTTGGGGTGTAAGACCTCCATGAACAAAGTTTCTGGAGTGATTATGCCATTTAAAATCCTCATGGAGAGGTTTTATCCCAGTGAAGAATGCTGAGTTTACATCTCCCCGTGCCAGACGAGCAGTTTGTGAGGGGGGAGGTGGTGTTTTAGTTAATAACACCTACAATGTGACACAAGCAATTTGGGAAGTGTATTCTTATTCTGGGATAAGGCTGTTCTCAGGGGGAGTTTCACTGGCACAAAGGATCATTGTGTTCATTTTGCTTCCCAGGCAGCTCTAATGCCAAGCACACTCCTGCAGCCAGAATTAAATTCCATGGGAGTTACACAGAAATAAGATCAACAGCACAGAAATCAGGGCTGGTAAAACTCAGGGAAGAGGAGGAGGAGGCTGCTTTAAAGCACTGGTGCTGCAAAAAGCCATGCAAGAACTCACCACCCTTCTCTCTGGGAGCTGCTGGGTAACTGCAGCAAATACACCCTGGAACCAAACACATGATGTGGTTTTCCAGCAGGGAATTCACAGAATGCTGCAGGTCTTCACTGATCAAATGCTGTACCTGCAAACTGGAGGATGGCGCATGCAAGGCACTTCAGGTTTATTTCTAAACCAAGGCAGAGATCATTCATTGCTCATTTAAAGCCTGACACAAAATTATTGTTGTACATACCACACACTAAAAGCACACGATTCTTATTTAAACTCATGCTAAGCCATTCTAATGGCAAAAATTCTAAAAAATTCTTAAAAGAACACCTCACCTGGCTTTCTTCACAATTGCAGTGATTCCGTGTTTCCATCAACGGTGCCAATCTTCCCCATCCTTCTGGCATATCCTTCTGCCACAGGGCATCCCAGATTCAGGTGAAATATTCAATGCTGATCCTTATGTGAAGCAGTCAAACCTGAAGGATTTTGATCAGACTGAGATCAGTGTCCCATGGCCCAAAGGAATCAGCATTCCTAGAGGGCATAACAGGCTGGGATGATAGCTCTGGATCCACTATTCCACAAAAACAAGTGAATTTTTCTGTGAAGGACTCCATTGGAATATTTATAATCTAACTTGGATCTTGTTCAAAGTTTTGATTCCCAATCTGAAAAACTCTGACAGGGTAATCCTGGCAGCATGGATTTCTATCCATCACCAAAGTCCACTCCTTGGTAAATCCGTTGTTTTCAGAATGTACACAAAATAAATTTTTTCCCTTTTTTGCTTTGTGCCAAGCACTCCCACCACAACTCCGGTCTCTAATGTGCTTTCTTGGCTTGATTTTGATGTTCCTTTAATGATTTTTGTAAACAGATCTGTGTTTATATTGCACAAGGTAACAACTCAACCTGCTGCACGCATACAGAAAAATGTTAACTGTAAATACTAAATTCAAAAAACATGGTCAGAGACCCCAATCCCTTCTCTGCTGAGTCCTGCACACAGACCACTGAACGTACAAGCACAGAAATTCCTTTTTTTTTTTTGGAAGTGTATATGGCTGCACATCTCCTGTGTGAGTGACTGAACTTCATCTGCCATTCAAACTTGAATCATCCGTCATTCAAAACCTGCAAAAATCAGGCAATGCTTGATGTGAGATTGCCAAGACATGTGTCCTCCCACCAGTTTTCATTCATGAATATTAAAAATAAAGATGAAATACACTGGTGGCAGACACCAGCTCAAGGTCTTTCTGTCCCTGCAGGAGTTTGCTGAAAATCTCTCACATGAAAATGCATTTTTCATTGAACTCTTCCATCAAACCCTGTGACTGTTGGGTCACAGATCCGCCTCTTACCCACCTTTATGTGAGTCACACATGACTGTGGTAAGAAATAATCTCTCCACCCACCAAGTGTATTGTTTTCATCACACAAACAGCTTTCATGGAAAGGGCTGGTCCTGTGCAAACAGTGTGAAGAAAACTCCTGGGGCTCAACAGGGCTGTGGGTAACGGTGTTCTCCACAAAAATTGGATTAATTTCTCGGTGTGCAACAATAGTTACACACTCCAGAAAGACACTGGGCATTTATTTCAAGAGTTGCACGGTTGGGAGCCCTGTGGGATTCCACAAATCGAGCACCCCAACTATCAAAATTTATTACTATTTACACATTTTAGCAAACAAAGGAATTAGTGTTCCTTGGCTACAAGTCACATGGTTCTCTTCTGAATTAGTATTCTATCTTCTCTTGGTTAATTATTCTGTTGTTTCTCATGCTAGTTCCATTGTCAGTCTTTCTCTCCTTTTGGGTCAGTGGTCTGTGGGTTGGTGGTTATGACCTGCCCCTGTAGATGTAAAATGTAAAATTACATTATTACCAGTTGGAGATCCTTCCAGCACAGTTGCTGAGTTTGGTTTATTAGTTTCCTCCTTATCTTGGGAGTTCTTGCCAGATGGCCCACAAATTCTGCATTCTTTGCGTCCTCTATCAGTGTGCATCCTTTTTTCTCAGGCTTTGTTAACCTCCCCCTAGATCTGAGATCATCGAGGCATGCCCAGCCCTAAACCTTAACAAGGCAATTCTACCAACAATTTGTTTTTCTAACACAGGGACATCACCTAGAGCTTGTTGGCTGCTGTTTCACGGGTCACATCTCCCTTCTTGTCGATTAGGCTTGAAAGCAGAAAAACGTCAAACATCAAAGAACATCGCTTCTTAATACAATTTTTACATACTCCGCATTTTGCAACAACAAGGCCACAGGACAGGGACCCCCTGAGCCTCAGGAAGGGCGTTACAGCCCGAGGCCGTGGCAGCTGGCTGTGCAGGAGGGCACAGGAGGGAGCCACGGCGCCCTGAGGCGGCCGCTGGAAGCAGGAGCGGGCCGTTCCCNGCGCGCCGAGGGGCTCGGGCGCCCCCGCGCGGGGCAGGCGCGCATGCGCAGTGCCCGAGCGGGGCAGGATTTTGGCGCCGTGTTTCGCTCTCGCCGGAAGCCCCGCGGGAAGTCTCGCGAGAGGCGGCG